>JAOSBN010145350.1:0-25122 GCA_027563595.1 Erythroxylum suave | reverse complement strand
CGACAAATTCTCGGATATGTTTCCTTAATACACTTTACAATCAATTTACAACACCATCCAATCATTTTGTAATCCATAATACACTTTACTCATTTAATCCTTTCATTTACTCACTTTACATTTTCTAATTCACTAATCTTCATTTTGACCCTAGTTATCATTCTAATTCATCTCATTTAAGAACACCAAAATACACCCTAATTAAGAACTCATGATTTCTCATTCTTTAGAATCCCAAAATATGACATAACTCTATTTTTTCCAAAATCTTTCATCTCTTTAATTGTATCACCAAAAATTGCTTCTTCCTACACCACTAATGCATGCATCAATTCACCAGACTTAAACCAAAATTTCTTTATCATTAATACCACCCACATTAACACAAAAGAATCAATTTTATGGTCATTATCCTCAATCTCAATTTACTCATCATATTAGTTTCATTTAACACTACCTATAAGGATCAAAGCATCACTTACTTGATACAAACTTCAAATTCTTAAGCAAAATTCCAAATGTTGAGAGAGCATGAGTTTTCAGTGGAGAAAAGCAAGGATAGAGAGAAAGTTTGAAAAGTTCAAATGGGCTGAAGTGATTCAGCTCTTGTTTTGAAAGGTGTAATGTTGATGTGAGAATCATGTATATAAGCCAAATTCACAAGAATGAAAGAGTATGGTGTTTTCGATGAAGGAGGAACAAGGAGAGAGTTCACCAAATTCAAAAATTTTCCTTGCTAAAAACGTGACTAGGTGTCTTAATTCTACATTGCTACATATCACCAATGCATGTCTCCCATTTGTCCTCCACTTAAGCAACCAAATGTCATACTTTAATTTGTCTTTTATTTATACTATCATTGATCAATTATCCTGCCACTTGGCTTTTTTCCCAGGCTAAAAATACTCCAAATTTTTAGCAATTTCCTAAATGTCACCAAAAATTCTAAATCAATTTTAATACACATAAATTTAATCTTCAAGACAAATAATCCACAATTCACATTTTAATCACATTAAAATCAATTATACCCAGAAAATGTCAATGAAATGCATGTACAATTATTTTAATAAGTGTCAACATTATTATTCATGTGTATGCATGAGCATGAAATGTACTTCTAACTTCTCGGTATTATCTCTCATATACAATAATCACGTTGCATCATGGGATGTTACAATTCTCCCCTCCCTAAGAAATTCCATCCTCGAAATTCTTACCTAATTGATGAAATAGGTGGCGATATTGCTTTCTCATATGTTCTTCTATTTCCCAAGTTGCTTCCTCACTCGAATGATTTTTCCCTAGGACTTTCACCAATGGAATTGCTTTGTTTCTTAATTGTTTTGTTTCATATCCCACTATCTTGATCGACTCCTCAACATAACTCAGATTACTAATAACTTCAATCTCTTAAGCTAGTAATACATGCATTGGATCCAACTGATATCTCTTGAGCATACTCACGTGGAATACATTATGTATTTGAGACATTTTACTCGATAAGGCTAATCTGTATGCCAGTGGTCCTATCCTCTCAATGATCTCATGAGGACCGATATAACTAGGGCTCAACTTACCGTTCTTACTAAATCTCAACACTCCTTGCCAAGACAAAACTCTCAAAAATACTTTTTCTCCTACACTGTATTCCATATCCCTTTTGTGTTGATCCGCAAAACTATTCTATCTATCTTGAGTTGCTTTTATTCGACTTCGAATCAGTTTCACCTTATCCACCGTATCTTCTATCAACCCTGAGCCTTCTACTATTCTCAAACCTTCTTCATCCCAATATAAAGGTGATCGACATTTTCTACAATATAATGCCTCATAAGGTGCTATTCCAATACTACTGTGGTAGTGGTTATTGTAAGAAAATTTAATCAAGGCTATGTTCTAATCCCATTCCCCTTGGAACTCTAATACACATGTTATAAGCATATCCTCAACAATCTTAGTTATCTTCTCACCCTGTCCATCTATTTAAGGATGAAATGCAGTGTTGAAGTTCAACTTCGTACCTGTAGCTAATTGTAGACTCTTCCAAAATCTCAAAGTAAATCTAGGATCCCTGTCTAAAACTATGGATACTAGAACCCCATGTAGTCTAACTACCTCATTCATATACCTCCGTGCTAACTGGTCTAGTGAGCTACTCTCTCTCAATGGTAAGAAATGGGCCGACTTAGTCAATCAGTCCACCATAACCCATATAATATCATTTTGACTCAGAGGCTTAGGTAATCCCAAAATGAAATCTATTGTGATTCACTCGTATTGCCACTCTAGAATAGGTAACGAATGAAGCTTCCTAGCTAGAGCCTGATGGTCAGCTTTAATATGCTGGCAAGTTAAGCACTTACTACATAATCCGCTACTTATTTCTTCATTCTTGGCCACCAAAATTGCTACTTTAGCGTATTATACATCTTGGAAGAATGCATAGCATAAGCTGCTACATGTGCCTCCTCTAGAATTTCTCTCCTTAGATTATCAATGTTAGGCACACATAACCTCTTTTTAACCACAAAGTCTCATCTCTCAATTCAAATTCAGAATCTAGATTCACCTTAATCTTCTTAATCAGCTTCACCATTTTAGGATCTTTTTGAATCTTGTCATGCAACATCAACCTCAACCTTAATGTTGCAATCAATGATTCATTTTGTTCTAAATTCAACTTCATATATAAAGCTCTCAATTGAACTAGGCTCGGTAAACTTGATATCTGAATCTGAGCTACACTGCTATTTGACTTCCTACTCAAAGCATCTACAACTACATTAGCTTTTCCCAAATGATACTCAATAGTATAGTCATAGTCTTTTAACAACTTTACCCATCTCCTCTGTCTCATGTTCAACTCCTTCTGACTCAACAGATACGTCAAGCTTTTATGATCAGTATATATCTAGAAAGTCTCTCCAAATAGGTAGTGTCTCCATATATTTAGAGCAAAGACCACTGCTGTAAGCTCTAAATCATATACCAGATTGTTCATCTCATAAGACCTTAATTATCTTGATGCATAGGCTATCACTTTGCCATACTGCATTAACACACATCCCAATCCTTAATACGAAGCATCACTATATACTACATATCCACCCGTTCCTGATGGAATAATCAACACCAGCACTGTAGTCAACTGATGTTTCAGTTCTTCGAATCTTCTCTGATACTCATCATTCCATCTGAAGACCACATTCTTCTTTAGAAGTTTAGTCAGAGAGGTTGAGATCAATGAGAACCCCTTGACAAACCTCTGATAATATTTGACTAATCCTAGGAAACTTCGAATTTCTGACACATTCTTTGGAGCCTCCTATTTCATTACTGCCTCTATCTTCTTTGGATCTACTTGAATACCTTGCCCACTTATTATATGACCTAGAAACATTACTTAACTCATCCTAAACTCACATTTACTGAACTTAGCATATAGTTGTTTCCCCCTCATAATCTTTAGGATTACTCTCAAGTGCTCTCCATGCTCTTCTCTAGTCTTTAAATGCACCAAAATGTCATCGATAAACACTATCATAAAGTAACCTAAGTAGGGCTGAAACACCTTATTCATCAACACCATAAATGCAACTAAGGTATTATGCAACCCAAACGACATTACTAAGAACTCATAATCCCTATCAGCCTCTGCTATCTTCAACTAATAGTACCTAGATCTCAAATCCAACTTAGTGAACACCTAAGCTCCCTGCAATTGATCAAACAAATCATCAATTCTAGGAAATGGGTACTTGTTCTTCACAATTACTTAATTCAGTTGCCTATAATTGATGCACAACCTCAAAGTCTCATCCTTCTTCTTTACAACATGACTGGAGCCCCTTAAGGTGAAACATTAAGTCTAATGAACCCCTTTTCCATTAACTCCTACAACTGTGCCTTCAACTCCTTCAACTCTACAGGTGCCATCCTATATGGAGGAATGGATATAAGAGCAGCACCTGGTACTAGATCAATCATGAACTCTATTTCCTGATTTGAAGGTAAGCTAGGTAACTTTGTGGGAAACGCATCCAGGAATTCCTTAACCACAGACATGTCCTACACATTTTACTCAGTTTGGGTATCAACAACGTGGGCCTAATAAGCCTCACATCCCCCTTGCATCAACTTCAAGGCACTCATAAATGAGATCAGCCTGGCTGGCACTGATTGGCTAATAACTCTAGACACTGCTTTCAGCTGATTAGGAGAGTTAAATATTACCTCCTTTGTATAGCAATTCATGATGGCCCTATGAGCAGTGAGTCAATCCATACCTAGGATAACATCTATTTCCTTCAACTTTAACACAATCAAGTCTGCCTCTAACTCTGCCTAATCAATTCAAATCAAACACCTCTTGCAGACTTCCCCTATTACAGTGGTGCTACCTATTGGTGCACTCACCTCTAATCCATATCCTAATAGTTCTTTATCACATTGCAACCTAGATACCATATGTGGTGAGATAAAGGAATGCGTAGATCCAGGATCTAGCAATGTAAAACCCTCAAAAATAAATATAAGTAACACACCTACAATGACATCTAGAGAATCTTGATCCTTTTATCTTGTCATTAGATAGACTCGGGCTTAAGACTGCGGTTGATTGCTCTACACCTCAATCTTACTAGTAACACCTCTAGAACTTATTCTGCCTCTGCCACAGCCTCTCAGTTCAGAGCCACTGGCTCAGCTCTATTAAACAATAGGTTCGATTGCCACACTTCCTCTCCTACCAGACTAAGCTCAAAACATAATAAAATAGTCCCTGATCTAATGATCAAATGAGCTGCATCGAAGGCAGGCACCTAACAATTTCTAGCATTCACCACTGTGTCTCTTCTTGAAATGCTCACAACTTGGCAATTGACATGATACTAATCTTACTGGCTCCTACTAATCTTAGGTCAGCTTATTGTTCCCTTTGATCACTTATAGCGGATGACCTATAATAAATAATAACTTGAATTACTATTTGCAAGTCTCACCATATTTCATGCCTAACATTCCTATATATCCCTATGGATGAAAACCTGTCTCTAATACCAATTTCACTGTAGCACCCCACTCCCGTCCGACACGTGTCTTTACACCCCTCAAAAATTTGGGCATAAACTCGAAGGAAGCAACGTGCTATCTATTTCATTTTCACATATCTAATGGCATCATAATTAAAATGATAAATATCACAATGTCTTGTTAAAGTAGTGCTCTAAAGGCAATCACCTTTAGCACTTTTGTACAAACTTTATTTTGATTAATAAAGTGAAAGGCATAGTTCATTAATTTGATATTCTTTTTATATAAATGAATTGATGTTGATCTTAAATTGAATTAATGAAGTCCATGATACAAAACATAGCATGAAGGAGATCATGATGAGATCATGATAATGAGATTCCTATCATGTGCAATTATATTAGTATCTAAACAATCCCTAGTCATAGGATTAATAAAACAGGACGTTATTAATCCAGATAAATTAGCACATGTTATACTTATTGATTTGATCAAGCAGTGGATCTCATAAACTGTAAACACGAGATGTTTAGAGCTAACATGTGGATGCTTACTAAGGGTAGTAAGTACATCGGATGACCCGCTATGAGATTATCATATGGATGATCTATTGAATGTCAATGATTAATCTCATCATAGCAATGGTGCAAATATCCTTAGATTTGAGGTCCTCAAGGTATCTTAGATACCAATCCTGTGCTTTGACATCATTTCTTATTACCTCAAGATGAGGTCACTCTTAGGATGGTGATTGGGTACAGTTATTAGTATTCAAAGGTAATTCGGTAGCCAATAAAGGATTCGCCACTCTTGACAGGAGAAGACGATACCCATGGCCTCTAGTTGGGGTCATTATTCGGGAATCTCTGGCCAAAGTATTTATGTGTCATAAAGAGAGCCTTTAATGACACATAGAGTAATGAGATCCCAAGACAAGAACTAACATCAGTTGGACTAGATGTGACGTACTCAGTCTAGTGGGAGTTAATACATAGCCCATACTCCAAAGAAAGTAGGGTATAGTATGGTGAAAGGACAAATTGCATGGTAACTATCTATAGAAAGGTTCATAAGTTGGACTATTAACTATTAAAGAGTTCATTAGTTAATCCACTTATATTCTGGTAAAATGGCATCATGAAATCCTTCATGATACGATTGAATTAAGAGCTAATTCAATTGCCTAAAATAACCTGGAATCTAAAGGTCACACACATAAAAGATCGGATGAAAAATAAATGTGTATGGCCTAATTTAAGCAGGCCATGATCGTGCATCATAGGGCAACATCGTGGCCAAAGGCAAGCCTAATTTTTAAAAGTGCCAGGATTATGGCTCAATGGCCATGATTGTGACAAAGAGCACGAAATGGTATATAAGTGAGGTCTTCACTTATGTACACGAGCTTCCTTCATTTCTTACACACTCAATTGATAGAGAAAGTTCTAAAAGAGGTCTAAAGAGAGTGAGAGGTGTCATGAGTCTTGTTCTTGCAATTCATACAATTGTTGTATGAATCAAAGAGCATGCAACAAGATCCTTGACCTATTTCCATCATCTTGAATGTCTACTTGAATTTATCAAGTTTGGCGTTATAAAAACCCTTAAACATTGTTTCTTATTCCATCTTTGCGTTTTCTTGGAGATCAAGGAAGGGTTTGGTGTTTTCAACAACCCAAACAAGGAGAAGAAACAAGAAGGAAGAGATATTAAAGGTAAAAAGTTTTGTTATTTCATGTTCTTTACATATCTTTGCATGCGTGCATGCATGCTTGATCTTGGTGTTTTGGGGTTGTCATGGTATCAGTATCTTGATTTTGACACTTCCACTGCATCCGCATGCATGTATGGCTAACCTAGCAGTGGTATCAGAGTTTGTTTATGCATGTGTTAGATAATGTATTGAACATGTACAGAGTGTTTGTTGGGTAGTGACTGACTTGCATGCTGATTTAGAAAAAATTCTTGTAAATTAAAAAAAAAAATTTTTCTTTCGTAGAAATGTTTGTAATATGTTATATTATGTTTCTGTAAAAGGACATTGCAATTTAAGTTCATTTTCTATTTTATTTCTAATTTATATCCAAACTGTTCAAATGTTGATTTATGGGATTTTCTAGAAAACTGATTGCATGTACTTACTTTTGAAAAATTCTTATTAATTCTAGAAAAAAAATTGTTTTTCTTTCACCTAAATGTTTATAAGATGTTATATTATTTTTCTGTAAAAGGAAAAAGCAATTAAATGCCATTTGCTATTTTATTACGAATTAAGTTTCATCTTGATACATGTATGAAGTTCCAGAAATTTTGGAAATATGATGAACATGCATGCATGAAAATTCCCTTTTAATTTTTATAAAAATTGTCTTTATAAATTTTATTCATACACATGTAACATAAGAAGTTGACACGTGTATGAGATGCATGACATTTGTTGTTAAAGTGATAATCTTATGCATGCATGATGTAATTTATGACTTGTGTTAGAAGTAATGTGACAAATGTCACACACATGTGATGAGCTGGTTTTTTCCTAATTATTAATAAATAATTCCTAAGAATTAGGTTCTAGAATTTTTTTAGTAGACACATTTAGAATGTGTATAAGGCTCTGAATTTTTCCAGAATTAATTGGATTTTTTCAATTAATTAATAAAGTAAAAGTCCAAATTGGTCGTCTTTTTGAAAATTGATGGAGTTGACTTACTTAATGACTTATAATATATGTATTTCGATTATGAGACCTAAATAAGGCTTTTATATGATAAGATATATATTATTTTGATGGAAATAACTTGCCTAATGCATGTGCTCAAAATTAGGGTTTTGTAAATTTTCAAACATCGAATCGGTCTCTTTAGTGGCTTATAGGTTAACTTATTTATCTTGATGATTTTAGCCATCAAGATAATTTTGGCATGTGGCAAAATTGTTTATGTAAATTTGAGATGACCTAGGGATATTATAGAGAACTAATTGGTGTACGAGAACTTCGGAAACCCTAAGGATTAATTTAGAATTAATCCAAGTAGAGCATAGCATTTCTAGTGTGACTAGAGAAAGGTATAAATACAAGAATTAAAGTGTTTAATTTTTACATCAAAATAACTGAATTTTAAGGTTCCTAATCAAATTACATTAATTTGGATTAACCAAGACTAACACTAGTACCCAATTAGGTTCAAGAGTTGAATCGAATCATGATCTTTAGATGCATAGTCAAGTCATAACCTAAATTAAATCTTCTTTGGGTGATACATGCATTAGATGCATTTTAAGGGTAATTATAGACATAGGCTCAAAATATTGAGGAGACCAAAAACCAAATCCCTTAACCGAATATTAGGACTTATGCCTTCCATTGATATGGCAAGAACTAGAGTTCTTTTAGAGTTGGATTGTTGAGCAAACCTAAGCCTGCTCTACACAAATCTGTTCAAACTATGGAAATCAGATTTTCGGATTAATGGATTGGCCCTAATAGGAAGCGTTGATTTATTCGACAAACCCACAGTCAATGTGGATAGACGCAAAGTTGGGTAATATACATGAGATGTATATAAATCAAAAGTTGATAACCTAACGTGTGTGCTAAATCAACAGTTGATGGCACAAGTCAATAGTTGCATAAATGTATCAATTGAACTAAGGTGGCTTATTGGGTAAACTCAAGGCCATTCTTGGGATATCAAATATTGAACTATTAAGAAAACTGTAAGTTTTCTCACATTTGTAGTGAGGGCTATGGATTTAAATAAGAATAGTGGGACCTATAATGCATGTTATTAAATTCCTTAT
Source organism: Erythroxylum suave (assembly GCA_027563595.1). Lineage (NCBI taxonomy): Eukaryota > Viridiplantae > Streptophyta > Magnoliopsida > Malpighiales > Erythroxylaceae > Erythroxylum > Erythroxylum suave. The sequence continues at coordinate 16,287 of JAOSBN010145350.1, read as the reverse complement.
AGATATGCATTAATGTACATTCTAACTTTTCTCTCATTTTTCTAAGTTATTGAATCACCACAATGTCATCTAGTGTGAACCTATGCTCCTTACTAGATTCTAACAAACTTAGGGGACCAAACTTCTTGGATTGGCTACAAAATTTGAGAATTGTTCTCAAATCTAAAAAACTAGGATATATCCTAGATGAACCACTTTCGAATCCCTCTACTGTTGATGCATCTGATGAAGATCACAAAGCTTACAAGAAGCTATTGGATGATAGTGACTTGGCTAGCTGTATAATGTTGGCCTCTATATCACCAGAACTGCAAAAGCAGCATGAGGCTATGGATGCTCATACCATAGTCTACCATCTAAGGGAACTGTTTGATGAGCAAGCTCGGTCTGAAAGGTTTGAGACCTCGAGGTTGCTTTTCCGTTCTAAATTGGTTGAGGGATCATCTCTAGTACAATATATGCTAAAGATGAATGGATACATTGAGAGATTAGGCAGTTTAGGCTTCATTATGGATCATGAATTAAGTATACACTTAATTCTGACTGGTTTGACCGATAGTTATTAATAGTTTATGCTTAACTATCAGATGAACTAGATATCCATGATGATACCTAAGTTGATTAATTTGCTCAAAACAACTAAGCAAACTATCAAGAAAGACAGTAAGGTTGTGATGTTGGTGGACTTTGCTTCTGGTTCTCGAAAGAAGAACCAAAAGAAGAAGAAGAATTTCAAGAGGCCAGTGGTAGGTATAGCCAAGAAGAAGGCGAAGGAGACAACTCCAAAGGGAATATGCTTCCACTACAACAAGGAAGGGCATTAGAAGAGGAACTGCAAAGCTTATCTAGAGTCACTGGAGCAGAAAAAGGCATTAAATGCCCCACCATCTACTTTAGTTATGTTATTTGTCATTGAGGTAAATACTATTTTTGATCATAACATTTAGGTAATAGATACCGGATGTGGCTCACATATATGTGTTGATATGCAGGGTCACAGGGATAGTAGACCACTCAAGCAGGGAGAGATGGACCTACGTGTGGCACATAGAGCAAGAGTTACTGTAATAGCTATAGGGACATATGTTTTGTATCTTCCTACTGGGCTAGAGTTAATTTTGGAAAATTGCTATTATGTACTTGTTGTGACTAAAATCATTGTATCTATTTCATGTCTTAATAAAGCAAGATTTCATTTAACTTTTTCAAGCAATAGTTGTTCAATTAAGTTGAATGAAATGTTGTATGGTACTGCTAGATTATGCAATGAAATTTACATATTAGATATGTCTAATCCAATTTTAAATATCAATGGCAATAAAACACGAAAACGAGATAACCTAAAATCATCTTATTTATAGCATTGTTGACTTGGCCATATAAGTGAAAAATGCATAATTGAGCTTCATAAGAATGGTAGCCTAGGGTCATTTGATTATGAATCATATGACACATGTGAATCTTATTTGTTAGGCAAGATGACTAAATTACCTTTTAAAGGAAAGGATGAACTAACAAATAGGTTATTAGACCTAATACATTCTGATGTATATGGTTCGATGTCCATTCATGCCAAAGTTGGTTTTGTGTACTTTATTACTTTTATTGACGATTATTTATGATATGGTTATGTGTATCTAATGAGATACAAGTCTAAAGTTTTTGAAAAGTTTAAAAAATTTAGATATGAAGTAGAGAAACAACTTAGTAGAAGTATTAAGGCACTTTGATCAAATTGAGTTGGTGAATACTTAAATGAGGAATTTCTAATTTATCTTGGAGATAATGGGATAGTATCCCAATGGACTCCACCTTACACACCACAATATAATGGTGTAGCTAAAAGGAGAAACCAAACCTTATTAGATAGAGTAAGGTTAATGACGGGCTTAGTGGATCTACCAAACTCCTTTTAGGGTTATGCACTCGAGACTGCTATTTATATGACAAATAGAGTCCCTTAAAAGTTAGGTAAAGTTACTCCATATGAGATGTGTACTAACAAAAGGCCCTATCTTTCTTATATGAAAGTTTGGGGCTGTTCAGCTTACATGAAGCAGATTCAATCAAACAAGCTTGAAGTAAAGTTTGGTAAATGTTTGTTTATAGGATATCCTAAGGAAATCATTAGATATCAGTTCTATAATGCTTTAGAGTAAAAGGTGTCTGTCTCAAAGCATGCTATCCTTTTAAATAAAGAGTTTCTTCTAAGAGAAGATAGTGGGGGCAAATTTGAACTTGATGAATTTCATGATTCTCAAATAGATGCAAATCAATTGCCTGAACCCAAAATTGTTGTTCATGGAGATGAGCCAATAATTGAACCTTCTGACACACAAAATGCTTGTAGGTCAAGTAGGATACATAATGCTTCAGAGAGATACGGATTTCTCATAAGTGAACAAAATGATGTATTACTCATAGAGGACAATGAGTCTACAACCTATGAAGAGGCTTTGAAGAATTCAGAATCTGAAAAATGGCTTCAAGCCATGAAATCTAAACTGGATTCCATGTATGAAAACCAAGTATGGACTTTGGTTAACCCAATCGAAGGATTAAAACCCACAGGGCACAAATGGATTTCAAGAAGAAAATCAACATGGAAGGTAATGTGATTACCTATAAAGCGAAGCTAGTCACTAAAGGTTATCATCAAATACAGGGAGTTGACTATAATAAGACATTTAGCCCCGTAGCTATGCTTAAATCCATTAGAATACTCCTAGCCATAGCTGCTCATTATGATTATGAAATATGGCAAATGGATGTGAAGACAGTTTTCCTAAATGGAAACCTAGATGAGGATGTATATATGATACAACTTGAGGGCTTCACATCCAGAGATGGCAGAAAGGTATGTAAGCTTGAGAAATCCATTTATAGATTGAAGCAAGCATCTAAGAGTCGAAACATCTGATTTGATGAGACAATCAAAGAGTTTGGTTTCTCAAAAAATCCTGATGAACATTATGTGTACAAGAAGGTTAGTGGGAGTGCTATCATATTCCTTGTGTTATATGTGGATGATTTATTACTAATAGGAAATGATGTCTCTAGTTTGCAATCAATCAAAGTTTAGTTGTCCCAGAATTTTTCCATGACAGACCTTGGAGAAGTAACTTATATATTGCGAATAAAGATCTATAGAGATAGATCAAAGAAGTTGATAGTCCTTTCATAATCAATATACATAGAAAAAGTGCTAAAAAGGATTAACATGGAGCAGTTCAAGAGAGGGTTTCTTCCTATGACTCATAGGATAAAAATCTCCAAATCTAAATGTCCCAAGACACAAATTGAGCAAACTCGCATAAGTGTAATCCCTTATGCTTCGACAATAGGATCAATCATGAATACTATATTATGTACAAGACCCAATATATCGTATGCTCTAACTGTTACAAGCAAATATCAATCAGATCCTAGTGAGGATCACTGGGTGGCTCTCAAGAATATCCTAAAGTACTTAAGAATGACTAAGGATGTATTCTTGATATATAGAAATGGATATCTTGTAGTGAGTGGGCATACAAATGCCAATTTTCAATCTAACCTGGATGACTCCAAATCCCAGTCAGGTTATATTTTTACATTGAATGCTGGAGAGGTCAGTTGGAAGAGTTCCAAACCAAAGACGATTGTAGATTTGAGGACTGGGTCAGAGTACATTGCAGTTGTAAAAGTGGTAAAGGAAGCTATTTGGATCAAGAAGTTCATTATGGAACTTGGAGTGGTTCCTAGCATAGTAGACCCAATATTGTTGTACTGTGACAATAATGGGGCAATTGCTCAGCCAAGGAACCAAGGTCTCACTAAAGGTCCAAGCACATACTCAGGAGATATCACCTGATCAAGGAGATCATTAATAGAGGTGATGTGAAGACTGAAACAGTCCCTACAGATCAGAACATTTCTGATCATTTGACTAGGCCATTTACTCAAGCGAAGTTTGATTCTTATGTACTCACCTATGGCATTAGATACAAAGATGATTGGCTTTAGTGCAAGTGGGAGATTGTTATAGTAGTGCTCTAAAGGCAATCACCTTTAGCACTTTTGTATAAACTATATTTTGATTAGTAAAGTGAAAGGCATTTTTCATTAATTTGATATTCTTTTTATATAAATGAATTGATGTTGATCTTAAATCGAATTAATGAAGTCCACAATACAAAACATAGCATAAAGGAGATCATGATGAGATCATGATAATGAGATTCCTATCATGTACAATTATGTTAGTATCTAAATAATCCCTAGTCATAGGATTAATAAGATAGGACATTATTAGCACACGAAGAGTTCATTTGTTAATCCACTTACATTCTAGTAAAATGGAATCATGAAATCCTTCATGATTTGATTGAATTAAGAGTTAATTCAATTACCTAAAATAACCGAGAACCTAAGGGTCACATGCATAAAAGATTGGATGAGAAACAAGTGTGTATGGAATTTAAGCAAGCCATGATCATGCATCATAGGGTCATGATTGTGGCCAAAGGTAAGAACAATTTTTAAAAGTGTGACGATCACGACTTAATGGCCACGATCATGACAGAGGGCATGAAATGGTATATAAGTGAATTCTGTACTTATGTACACTAGCTTCCTTCATTTCTTACACAATAAATTGATAGAGAAGGGATTCTAGAAGAGTTCTAAAGGGAGTGAAGGTGTCTGAAGTCTTGTTCTTGCAATTTATACAATTGTTGTATAAAAAAAAGTGCATGCTACAAGATCCTTGACCTACTTCCATCATCTTGAACATCTACTTAAATTTGTCAAGTTTGGTGATCTAAAAACCCTTAAACATTGTTTCTTCTTCCATCTTAGCATGTTCATTGAGATCAAGAAGGGTTTGGTGTTTATTACAACCCAAACAAGGATAAGAAACAAGAAGCAGGAGATGCAAAAGTTAAAAAGTTTTGTTATTTCATGTTCTTTACATATCTTTGCATGAATGCATGATCTTGGTGTTTTGGGGTCGTCATGGTGTTGGAATCTTGATTCCAGCACTTCTACTGCATCCGCATGCATATGATGCATGCAACCATGGCTAACCTAACATGTATAACACTCAAAACTTCCTCATTTCGTTTCATAAACCATGATTTAGAATGTAACATTACAAACAACATCCATGTTTATACAATATCAACCTATTAGAGTCCACGACTCTATCTAAAAAGTAGGCTACATATATAAGGAATGAACAAAAATTAAGACTAAATCCTTCAGTGCCAGCTCACCGACCTTTGAGTCAGGTTTCCGTCCAAAAGTTGTAGAAGATCTCTACTAAATATTTTTAGAAGCTAAGTCGCCACTCTCTCAAACTTGAAATGTCAGCATTGAAATTTTGGTGAGTTTTGTGAACTCAGTTGAGTAACCATCCTCAATGGTTTACTCTTGTCATATAACACAACAATTCATATTATCACATTATACACATCAATTCATTTATCATCATGTAATTTCAAATAACACTTTGTTCAAAACTGTCATATTTCAAATTCAATAGAATTCCAAATTCCATTGCAATCATACAAAACATACTCCTTGATAAGCTTTCAAATATTTCATTCAATCAAATTCATCAATACATTGCATTCATTCAAATCATACATATCATCTGTGTTGCAATGTTCAAATTCTTCAGCAAAATTCCAGCTGGTGAGAGAGCATGAGTTTTCAGTGGAGAAAAGCAAGGATAAAGAGAAAATTTGAAAACTTAAAATGGGCTAAAGTGATTCATCTATTATTTTGCAAGGTGTAATGCTAATGTGAGAATCATGCATATAAGCCAAATTCATAAGAATGAAAGAGTATAGTGTTTTCGATGATGGAGGAACAAGGAGAGAGTTCACCGAATGCAAAAATTTTCCTTACTAAAAATGTGACTAGGTTTCTTAATTCTACGTTGCCACATATCACCAATGCATGTCTCCCATTTGTCCTGCACTTAAGCTACGAAATGTCGCACTTACATTTGTCTCTTATTTATACTATCATTGATCAATTATCTTACTACTTGGTATTTTTCCTAGTTTAAAAATACCTCAAATTTTCAGTAATTTTTGAAATGTCACCAAAATTGCTAAATCAATTTTAATACACAGCAATTCAATTTTCAAGAAAAAAAATCCACAATTCACATTAAAATTAATTATACCTAGAAAATGTCAATGAAATGCATGTACAATTATTTTAATGAATGTCAACACTATTATTCATATGTATGCATGAGCGTGAAATGTACTTCTAACTTCTCGATACTATCTCTCATATACAATATTCTAACGTTGGATCACGGGATGTTACATTACATGTTTTGGTGAATATTCAGTTGGAAATTTTCGTATGTCATTGTCTTTTCTATAATAGCTAAAATGATTTAATTCTTCTTGGTCAATTGGCCTCTAATTCTAATCACATTTTGTTTGGTTTTTTCTTTTCCTTTTTTGTTCATTTTGACTTGGTTTAGTTTGTTCAATAGGTTTTTATGAAGAAGATGGTTGTTCTAGATATACTTCTTAGTCTAATTCATATCCATAAATTATTTCATCTTGATTAGTAATTAGATTTATAGTTTCATATTTTAAAGAATTATTTTCTTTATCTAAAGTTAATGTGTTAACTAATTGGGTAATTTCTTCTAACTAATTTTTTATATCTGTTTCTATATTCTCCATGGTTTAACTAACATTATATTAGATAAAGTAGATGAGGTAGATGACCCTGATACCACTTTTGATTTTTCTAGTTTTTCTTTTGATTTTTCTTGTTTTTCATCTATTTGATATAGTTTTTAAAGTAATTTTTCATAGCATTTACAGTCAGCATTTATTATTCTATTATTAATTTTTGTAATTAAAGATCCTAATTTTTGTGAATTTAGTTAAATTCATTAATTTTTTTTTATTGATAATTTTTATTTTTATTTAATAGTGGTTGTATTATAGTAATTAATTCCTTTAATTGAATATCAATATTAATTTGTTTATCATCAGATAATTGCTTAGTAACACTCATAAAGTATTTTTAGGATGATAATTCTTGAAGTTGTCTTTTAATATTAACTAATTCATCAACTAATTGTTCTGTATTCTTTTCCACTTTTTCATTGATGTTCTAGGTTCAGTAAACCTAATAGTTTTTCTAATCTTACAGATTGTGATCGTAAAAGGCTATATTATTTTTTAAGTATTTAATTTTCATATAAGCATAAGCGAAGAGTATCTTCTAAACTTGTTATGTTTTGTCATTTTGTAGGATGATTAATATTTGGTAATTTTCTTATGCTAGTTCTTAAATTTATTCCTACTTTTGCAACAAATAATTGGTCTATATAAATTCTATCTATATTTTTAAATTCAATACTGTGGTGTGAATTAGTTAAAGCATAACTAACTTGATAACTAATTGAAAAAGGATATTGTCCTGGGGTCATTCAATTGTCGTGATAAAACTTATAGGTTATATTGATTATTTCATCTAGATTTAGTGATTTTAAAGGAATTCCTAATTTTAAATGAGTATTAAATTTTATTTTTCGATAAGCTAAATTTCCATTCATTATTTCGATTATTTGATTTTTGAGATCATTCATTCTTTCATCAATAATAGCCATTCTTAGAGGAGAATCAATTCCTTCTTCAAATGTAGATTTTAATAAGATTTAATTTGTTGAAAGGTGTATATGTCCTATTTTATGTCTTCTTTCTTCAAGAATTCTTTGTAATTGTTTATAAATTTGTTTTTGATCTATTAAATTTAATCGAATATGTCCATTGCATTGATCTATTCCAATTGGTGTTTCATGAATAATTTTTCGTAATAAATTATATTTTTCAATTAATTAAATTTTTTAATGGATGATGTGTAATATCTTGTCCATCTTTTAGATTTAATTGTGCTTTAGCTATTTGTTTTGTTTTTCATTTGATAATAGTGTATTAATATGGAAAACTCCAATAGATTCAGTTAATTTTAAAGTATCTACTTCTAAAATATTATTATTATTTTCGTGAGTTTTTTTGGCCATCTTAATGATTTATTCTTTGATGTTCCACTAGAACTTGGCATATATTAATTAAATCTTAGATGTATCAATTATAAAGATTAGTTGCAATATCTAGTCTTTCTTTAATAGGAATTAATCCATTATTATTAATACAGAATTGTAGATAGCTACATCTTAGTCTATAATAATCTCTTTCGATATGATATGTCAAAACTAAAGTTTCTAAATGTTGAAACTTAGTTAATAATTAATTAAAGGTGGCTCAGTTGTTCATTAAAAATGACTATAGTATAAATAGATAAATAGGAAAATTATTCATAATGAGTTTTACAATGTGTATGAAATTTTTATATAGCTGTTTTATTTCTAATTTTTCCTTATTATAACAACCTGTGGTTCGATTAATATTATCTATAATTTTGTGATGAGTACTTTCAAATGCATCAATAACTTCTAAAGAGATATATGTTTCAGTAAATGTTTTCCTACACTTTCTATGGAGTTTAAGTTTCTATTCAGTATGTATTATTAATAGATGAATGTATCTACAAATTTCACAAATAAGCATAGTTATAGAAAGATATAAGAACATAAAGAGTTTAAGAGGTTGGAAAAGAATTTAAGAGTTTAGACAGGGAGATTAGGAATGAGCTTTTATTTTTACATTTCAAAGAGAGGTTCGATGCTTACATTATATAAACTTGAACACTTCATAGTGTTCTCAAAACAAAAGAAGAAAAGACTTAAGGTAAAATCAAAAAGTAAAAGGAAATAAAGAAAAATCATATTTCTAGCTAATTATTGTCCAATGAATCTTGACAATTGGATTAGATTATATACAAAGACGAGTGGTTCTTTTCTTTAGTGCATAATGACTAGTATTTAATAATTGCTTCTATAGAGCTATCATCTTTGTCTATTTTTGAACTGGTAAGGAAAAGTAGGCACTTGTGAGTTGGATGATGTTAAATTTGTTGACAAATCATATTCTTCCATTTTCTGACAATTCACTGAATTCTCCAGAGAGGGTAGAAAATGATGCTTCAAATTGTTTAATGAGCTAGAGAGATTCTTGTGATATTGTGGTCCTATATATTGATGTCGTCACTAAATTTTGTCCTCGATAATTGAGCTTTATCAACAATTCTTGATCAATTTTTTGACTTTGTTGATAAACTCCTTCTATGCAGTAGAGATTTAATTGATTAATAGTTTCCCAATCAAATTCATAATATAATGGTTCATCGATTGGTGGATACATCCCGTTGCTTATTCAAATTTAAGCATAAGCTATTCTAGATAGTTGAATGTCTGGTCCTTTGAATATGGGATAATTGCTGACTACTTTGATGAATATTTCTCGATTATTAGCAAAATGTTCTTTATAATTTTTTACTGCTTCGGTGAATCCAATTGGAAAGTCTGAGAGGATATTTAAATTGGTTGGGTAAATAGTATCTACTAACCCACTCTAAAAAAAGAGATAGGCGGTGAGTGCTTCAGCTTCGGGAAAGATAATATTGAAATTTTTTTGTTCCTTTATCCAATTGTTGAGTGCCTGAAAAAAGTGATAGAACATTTTAGAAGTAATCTTTTTCATTTCCTCTTTTAATGCTTTTGTAGGTATAGCATTAATTTTATCCATACTGACTGGACGTCTAAGTGTTTTCATCTTTGTTTCTAAAGCTAGTTTTTTGAAGACTTGTTTATATTAAGGATGTAATGATGGTTATGTGAATTGTTTGGGAGCTTTTTCAGCTTCAATCCTAGTTGAATAGTTACGATGAATGATTGAGAGTTTTCCAGTAATATAAATGGCAGCTTTATGCCATTCATCTTGGATTCCTACCATAGGTCCATTAAATATGACATAGGTTTTTGAGTCGGACATATCTTGCTTCTTTTGAGACACAGGAGTGGTTATTTGTAGTGGGGTGTCTTATTTTTTTAACAAAGATGTAATAGGTGAAATAGTTGATTGAGAAAGTTGTTATGGTGTGATTGGTTGAACTGCAGGTGCTTGTTGTTTTTTTAAAGAGGCCACTGGTTGTTCTTAACTAGTTGATATCTTCCATGACTATTCCTACTTGTTGCTGCAATTCTAATAAGTCTTCTTCCTTCTTGGCGAGTGATTCCTTCAAGTTGAGGATAGTTGTTTTCTTTGGTTGAAGTATCTGTAAGACGATCAGCCTAGGATTTGATATAATTAATTTGAAACTTATATTGATTTAGTTCTAATTTCCATCGAATTAATCGACATTGATTATAATTAGTTTTATTATTGTATTTAGTAAATCCGCATAAATATTTTGAATCTGTTTGAATAAGAAATTTGATAGGCAATAAATCCACTTTCCATTTTCGTAGTGTTTTTATATATGCTAGTGTTTCCTTTTCATGAATTGGATATTTTCTTTCAATGGGATTAAAAGTCCCATTGATAAATTTGTATAAAAGATATTTCCTTGAATGAGGTGGTTTTGCCAAAAGGCAGCCAACCTATTTATCTATAATGCGCTAGTTTATACAAGCAATATATCTTTAGTATTATAATTACATAATAAAAGTAAATTTTTACAAAGATTTTTTAATATACATACCATTGCTATATCTTCATCAGTCCATATCCGTTGAGATTTTGGGTTGCATTTTAGTTGTAACTGTATAAGTTGCTTATTCACCTCCAGTTGCTCCATTTTCACTAAATCTTCATTATAAAAAATGATAATCCTACCAAAGTTATAATATTGATGGTTGGAGAGTAATTTCCAATTTGATCCCAAAAGGTTCATTTTATTCAGCTTTTCCTTCCTTATTTTAGTTTAAAATAAACAAATTAACAAAGGCTTCTTTCTTTTGAAAAATTCCCTCAAAGTCAATGAGCTTAGATGGGCAATTTTGTACCCTCTTATTCCAAACAACAAGAGCCATTTCAGAATACCCTTACCTTTAGAGCTTTTTCTATTACTCTTTAGATTTTCTTGTTCACTCTTAAAAAATTTCCCCTATATTTCCTTATTATGGTTGCTCTAAATTTATTTACATAGACATTGGAGTTGATGTGGTGTTTTGGATATGAGTTTAAAGAACAATTTTAATTCTTTTCTTTGGTGTTATAATCTCTCCTTGTAATGTCGTTATCCACTTAAGATTGAGGTATTTCGTCAATAGGTAAGGGGATTTCTTTGATTGGCAAGCAGTTTTCTTTAGTTTCTAAATTAACTTCCTCTTGTCCTATCAACTTAAAGTAATCTCCTGTCTTAAAAACCCTTCCTGTGGGTTTCCATTCCTTTCCTTGATCTCTTAATATAGGTCTCCATTGATAAGTAACATACACTTTGTCTTTATTAAGTGACTTTTAGATAACATCTCACTGTTGGTATGCTTTCCTTTAGTTCATTTGAGATGTCCACGTTGATACATATCTTTCCAAAAACCAATTTATTCTCTTATAATAGTATTTTTGTCCATGAATAAAGGCTTTAACCAGATAGCTTGCTAGTATATCTAGGCCCTTAGTAGTCTAATATTTAGAGGGAATCTTATGAATGTCCACCTATAGTGGGATGCTTTTTAGCTTGATTTCGCATTTCCATTCCTGGTTTCCAAGTTTATAGGAATAGATGGATTTTAAATCTGTGACATAATCCCTCCTCAACTATCTTTAGAGCTTCAGATTTTGTACTGAATATGAAAACTAAGTTGTTCTCCTCAGTTAGCATAACCTCTTGTAAGCCCCTATTTTCCAATTATTATTGAGCCCATGTTTGGATTTCCAAGAAGAAAAATTAGTGATGCTTCCCAGCTCCTAACTCATTCCTGTGAGACTTAAATACTTAGAGCAACCATAACTTAACCATCTACTTCAAAAGGAGGATTATGGTGTAGTAAGATGTTATAGCTATCTCCTACAGCTTGCTTTTAGCTTTTCAAGATGGGGAGTTTCTGCTATTGTTTGTTAAGGAGCTAGCCAGTGCGTGAGCTTTTAGGGGTGTTGGGTGAGGGTACAAGATGATTGGTAGGTTGAGGTTGGCTTGGAGGGGACAAGGGTAAGGGTGGAGGAGGGAATTAAAATTACATTATATTGAAAGAGGAAGGTAACATATGATAGGTACGGGTCTAAAAAAAACATTACTTAAAATGGTAAACAAGGTAAAGGAGAGAAGGGAAATAATAAGGAAAAGACCAGATTACCCTTTATTGTAAAATAAAGCAAAACTAGTGGGGAAAAGGTTGAGTTGCCAATTGAAACGATAGGGCAATTAGGGAGAAAGAAGAATAGCAAATTATTCATTTCTATAGTAAACCTAGGAATATGTGACACCTCTCACAACCGTGCATGGCCTCTCATAGGTGTGAGTGGTGTCTCACACCCACAAGATACCCCTATATGGATGCGAGAGTGGTCTCATGCCTATGCAGTTGGTTGCATGGCCTTCAGATTGCTCATGGATGTTTAACTTCACTAGCTAGTCCTAAGCTACTTCCTTGCTTTGTTCTTCACTTTCACACTCTATCTTGTCACTTTTGCTTCTTGCTTCATGAATTAATAGAGTATGATCATTGAGAACATGAATCAATGAATATACTTTTAGGTCACTTTAGCTCCTTCACTTTCGAGATGTACCTAAAATCAAATATGAGCTAAAGCGAGTATCCTAAGCATTTTTAAGACAGTAATCACTAAGTGTAGTAGATTAAATGAATCACATTTAAGTATATATCAAGTTCTCCCACACTTAGGCTTTGAGCATCTTTAGGTAAATCGTCAAAATCAAAATAACAAACCAAAACCCTTATGCATTTTTCATATTTCCTAAGAATTCATAATCACAAGTAAAGATAAATGACTTTCAAAAACTATAGCAAGGACTCAACATTTAAAGCTTTTACTCATGATCAATCAATATTCATCAACCTTAGAAACTAAGCAATTTAAAGGTAAAATTGGACAAAATGTGTTTAAACAAGATATGTCTATAGGTATACTTAAACACCATTCATGATTATAACAATCTACTGTTGGAGATATGTAAATATAGTGCCCTGGAAAGTAAGCGTATTTACATATAACTTAATTTTCCTCCAGTTATTTTTGTAATGAAAAATATTTATTATTAATAAAACAAAAGAGTTTGGCTTTATTTGTATGAGCATTATAAATATCTAGTCGTAAGGTACGAAGATTCTTTTATAAGTAATATACATATACATGTAGATGTAGATGTATGAAAAACATGTATATTATTAGAATCTAAATTAGTTGATTCACAATGGAATAATCAAGTTGGTCACTTGATTATAGTTTAGACTGTAGTGTTGCGATTTATCTCCGTACAAGTAAAAGAGTTTACTTTAAGGGAATGATGAGTTTCATATCATAATCGTAGTTGACTATCAATAATGGCACTATTAAATGAATCTAGAATCAAGTATGTTTTAAAGAATAAAGTGTGTCGTTACTATAATCTTAAAACATAGACCTTAGCATTCTGTTATTACAAACCACAATCTTGATGAGTGGTGAACTCATATGTGTTTCATTATAATTCTTGATATGTTCAGAATGAATTTGTACAGAGTATCAATCCAGTGTCTGTATCTTGGAATTATTAATTGAAACATGTATCAGGGAACATTCACTCAAATAAAGAGTTTATAGTGATATCATCACTTTTAGATGTTTTTATGGAGTTTGGTGAATAAACTGGTGCCAGTAGTTTGATGGACTAGCTACCCATCAATTATTAGCACCAAGATTAGATCTTGTGTGTTAATCACCATATAGAGTAAAACGGGAGATCTAGAAGGAAAAACCAACATAAGGGCAAAACAGTAATTTTACCCTTTATTGAGTAGATGGCCATAATATGGTTCATAATAAAGTTTGCAATTGGACATCTTATTTGAAATATGTATTCTTATAATACTTAGTAATTCAAGAGTTCAACCAACTGTCTTTAGTGGAATGACATTTGATTAATAAGCTGTAATTAATTATAATGAGATTAAATTAATTTCGAGTTTATTGGAGCTTGAATTATATATGTCCAATTAGATTCCTCATTTGGCTTATAAGAAGGTTATCAAGCAAAGTAAGAAATATAAATAGATGTTTTAAAACGCATGATTGAATGTTAGGCTTACTTTAATTAGAAGCCCAAATGAACATTTAATATTGGGCTTGACTTTGGTTTAATTTGATTAATTAGATTAATTAAATTAAAATGAAGTTATTAAAGAAAAAAGGAGGGCATATTTCAGTTTTTTATACCTAAATGTGCGGCTGCACATTTAGCATTGAATTGCTAAATTAAATATGATATTTATCATGCTTTATCATCATTAAATAGAAATGATCTTATCATTAAATGGTTTAATGGTCATCTTTTAATGATGGCATGTAATGTATCCTTTTAGCATTCATTTTAGTAAAGAAAGGAAGAGGTGTATTTGATGTATTTTTTTTCCTTCTTTCATCCATAAACAAAAATGAGAAGGTCTCATTTAGGTTATTTGTTTGTTTATATAGCCATCTTAAACAAATGAGAAGAGTCTCATTTAGTGGCTTCTTTATGATTGATTAAAGAATGAAGTGATGCATTTGATGCACATCACATCTTTCTTTCATGATAACCAAAATGGACAAGGAGAGGAAGAAGTGTTCTTGCATTTTGTTTTTTTATTTAACTCACTCTCTACTATCATGCATGCATAGCTGAAACTTGAATGAGAAGATTCTCATTTTTGGCTTCTTTCTTCTAAGAAAAATCCCCTCAAATATATTTCATTCTCCTTTCCCACCAAAGGATCTTGTTAACTAAGTTTTCCAAGAAGAAAAAGTGGTAGATCGAATTGGTCAGGATACAACAACAAGGAGAGGATACATTGACAAAGGAGAGGATACAAAAGTAAGGAATCAAAGCTATAGCAAGGACTCAGTATATTTCTACCACCTTGTTCTTAAGTAAATTATTTTCTTTATATTGTTTCATGTATATTTGAAACATGTTGATTTGGTTATGTTATTTTTTCTACGTTTTTTATTTTGAAAATTTTTTAAAATTTACTTTTTAACCAAATCTTGCATACTTTCGTTTTCGATCCAACATCTACAACTTTGCTTAGCATTTCATTTCTCCACCACTAAAAGTCACGTGCATAATCATGAATTAAAGGACTTTTCTAGGGTTGTAATGTTGGCAAGGTCAAAGTAGGAGTATTTTAGGTAATGTAGCATAAAAGCCATCAAGCTAGTGAAGAAAAAGTAACATTCAATGAGATATCAAATGCATAAGTTAACATTCATTCAAAACTAGGTACCGTTAGCTATGATGAATGCAACAATTATATTTCACAACTCAATTCAACTCTCAAACCACATAAACATATCACAAAGAATGCTCCATCCAAAACAACATATACCTTATATGTAATATATTCAAACCACCCATACAACATGGGAATTCCATTGACAAGACATAAAATAGCATCCCAACAATAGTAACCATCTCATACATAAGACACCCCCACATTTATATTTTTGTACATCCATAACCATCAAAAATCAAAAAATGCTCCACTAGCTTTAAGGCTTGGTTAGGACATTTGGTTAGGATTAAAAGCATGTAATGTGGTTTATACAAAAGGAAAGGCTAATAAAGCTTAAAGGGGTTAACAAAGGAAATTTCATATAAATGGGTAGGCTATTTAGCTAATGTAGCTCGTAAACAACAAAGAATGCTTAATCATTTTCGTGAAAATTCATGTGATAAAAATGTAATCTTGAATATAAAATCAAAGCAAAGTCAGGATGTACATGTCATAAAGGTCACAAGTAATAGAAGACAATGAGACTAATATGGATGTGTCAATCTAATATAGCTTAAAATCTCACTGATTTTTGTCTAACACTAGTCATCACTCTTCTAAAGATAGTGTCCATTAATTAATCACAAGAACAAAAGTACATGCCAAGGTTGTTATTGATTTTTCTATTCAATTTATACTCTAATTGTGACTTTATAATCTCAAAAGCAATAGCAAGTAAGAATTTTTTATTTTTTTGTTTGATTTTGAAAAATACCTATGAAGCCACGTAAGCTAAAATTAAGCTTAAAACATACCTAAAATGTAGCACCCCCTTACCGTAGGGTACACATCGGGACGCCCGCAGGTCGCTCTGACACGTATCCCACGATAAAGGTGCACTACCGAGCAACCAACTAAAAACCACAAGGCATCCCATATAAATATAACTA
>JAOSBN010145323.1:0-25126 GCA_027563595.1 Erythroxylum suave | reverse complement strand
CTATATTAAGTTCCCATGATCTACGGGCTTTCTTTACCGTTAGTTATGCTAGATCAGTGGGATTGAGTTCTTATACTATTGTATACATAATTAGAGGGATTTGATATACTTGTATATATATAGTCTTTGTTATACGGAATAAAACAACAACAAGTTACGATGGGGATTGCGCCAACTTAGTCTAGTTTAGGATAATGGGGAAGAGACACCAAATGAGCTATATTGAGTTCTCCATTGTCATAGATCTCTAAGACTTGGAGTATGTGAGAGCACTGGAGTATTGAGCTTTACAAGCTTACCTTCCATACGGTCTATCATCGCAGAACTTTTGGAGTCAACTTAGCACTTAAGATGATTTCGATTTACATAAGTTAAATGCCTCGACCTTACATAGTCTAGCACTCAGATACTTTTATGGTATTATAAGTTATACTTTTAGTGGTAGAGGAAACAACTAGGAAGTCGTCGATAACATAGACGTCTTCTACCTCTAGAGTAAGAGTGAGGAGGTGCCTATCTATATAGGACATGTGCTTTTTCAATTTATGCAGCACTAGAGTGAGGATAGGAAGGTTCATGATATGTTGGACATTATGTGACCAAGCTAGCACGAAGGTTAGGAGTTTTTGATTGGCTACCACTGATGTGAGAGATGAAAATCATGGTGGCACTCAACTTGACAGTAATGCATTATATGGATATGGTTTGTTGACATCAGGGGCCTACAGGGGTAGGGTGTAAACTTGTTCAGGCCAGTAGTATTGAGAGGACCTGCGGAGGAACAACTACAACCATAATCATCACCATCCCAAATGGGAGGGAGAGCACTAGAGGTGTTTCATCCGATCCAACAAACTATAGCTCGACTAGAGAGACAGTAGGCTGAAATTGTTGAGCAAATGAGCAGGCTCAAAACTTTAGTAGCATAGATGGGACAGTTGATGGTATCGATAGTGAACCATCAGGGAATTAATGTTCAACCTCTAGAATCTGGGTAGTACACTTCATTTATAGCTCCTCCACCTAGCTAGGATCATCAATAGGAGAACCCTCCTTTTGTCAGATCAGCCAGGATCACCAGATGCGGGAGAAGCTTAATTTGCATATTCTTCCTTTTTTTATCATTTGTGTATATTTTTCATTTCCTTTTCAATAATTATCTTTTCTTCTCTAACATTATAATTTTTGGTGTTTTTATTTTTATTCTTAATAATGTTATTTTCATTTCCTTTGTTCTTTTTACCCCTCTATCTTTCATATTTTGCAAGGATATAACTAATATTGGATGGATCTGAATTCAGAAAATTATCACAATTAGGAAAGTACCTGAAAGCCCTATCACTTTTCATATATACTTGTATTGTTTACATTAGGGACAATGTACAACTTTAACTATGGGAATGGGTTTAATGAATGTTTAAGAATTTCTTTAAGCATATTATAGTCTTAATTATAAAATTCTTTGAACTAATATTTTAAATTGGTTGAATCCATCCTTAAATTCTATGTTTCATTGTTGAATATTAATCGAATTGGTATACAAAAGGATGGGAGTTGGAATAAAACTGCTTTTGTAAGTCATATTTGAATAATCATTTAAATATCAAGTGTAATAATATTGCATATTATTTACACATATAATACCCATCTTTTATATATGTGAGTTTTTGAGCTTAAAAGAAATTTTCTCAAAATTTTGAAGCTCTTTTTATTCTTTCATATGTGCTATTGTGTAGGGTAGAATAATTCTAAAACTTGTTTTTATTATGCATACTGAGACCATATTTGTTATGTTAGAAGCATTTAAATGGTGAGCACTTAGATTCAACAACTTGTTTAAGCCTAATTTTTCGAAAATTACCATACCCTTAAAATTACCTTTAGCAATAAACAAGTTTAGCCTTAGACTTTTTCATTGATTAAACCTACATATTAACCTTTATCCTATTTTTCTTTGAAGACCTTTTTATTATTTTGAACCTTGAAGGTTATTTACATTATTTACTTCTTAAGACATAGAATTCTTAAAAGGTTCAATATTTCTTGAATTATGATACTAAATGCTCAAATAATTAGTTAGATTAAAAAAAATGAGCATAGTTTTTTTTGTGAATAAGTATATAGTACCAATAAAGTTGTACTAAAAGGAACTGTGTGTTTTGTAAACAAGACTTATAATTTTCCTTCAATTTAACCATTTTTATTATTCTAATCATAGCCTACCTGAGCTCCATTACAACCTATATAAATACCTTTGAATTTTTTTTATAGTTTAACATAAGTAGTGGAGATGTGATTTTGTTGTAAGTACATAGTAAGAATTCTGTTATACATTGATTGAGAGTTTTGATACTTTTCACCCTAAACACTTGAGTGCATTGAGTGACATCTTAGTAAAGGTGTAAAGATTAATGCTTTTGACGTCAATCAGATTATGATGTGATTGCTATTAATATTTCTTAGAAAAGTTAATTTTAGGATAATTTGATTCTACTTGTATGTTAACTTGATTCAATAGGATATGATGATGTATGTTATAAATGGATAGAATATTAGATCATAACTTGATTTCATACACAGAGACTAAGAAATCCTATTTATAAATAGATCTATCGTAATTGGAAGCATTTGATTGAAACCCTAGAGATAAGATGACATAAATCTTCCAGATTATGGTCAAACCTAATAGAGGGATTTACAATTCAATAAGGCAATCATGTAAACTTTAACCTAGGTAATTCAGTTGAAAACTTTATGATTAGTTGTTAATAGACTCAAAGTCAGCTATTAACATACCAAAGGAGTCTCTATAGTCAAATAAATCAACAAAATAATTATGTAGTAAAAGGTCAACTTATTAAAGGATTAGGGGACCTAGATATTAATCTTTTGATATTGGTAATTTTCTTAGTATTTCCTTAGTTTTGTGATCCAATCTTGATACCTATTTATTTGACTTACTCTAGTTTTATTTTCTTTTAAATTAAAATTCACAGTCGGTTTATAGACTATATAATAGAATAACAGTAACCAATGGTAATCACTACCCTCATAAGATCGACTCTTATTTTCTGGTAGCTATAGTTTTGCTATGCACTATATCGACACACTGATTTTTAGTCAATCATCATCCTCTTGACAACACCATTATATTATAAGGAACCAGGTTTTGTCTTCTTATTACATGTAGTATCACTAATAATGTAACAAAATACTTGTTATCTCTTAAGGACTCCACCTCTATAGTCCCACATGTATTGAAATGTACCAACTCTAACTTTTCATTCCTTCTAGTAGGTATTTTATTAATCAAAAAAAAAAAGTTATTCAACTTTTACAAGGGTCACTTTTTAAAAAAACTTTCATAGGGATTCACAAAAACTGTATTCTTTATTGGGATAAATGAAAATGAATTTCCAACTAGCAATTTGATCCTCTTGTCACTAACAGATCATAATCTCAAGTTCCACAAATCTGGAAAATATTTCCCATCAATGACGTGTGGTTCTCTAGCACTCGGTTTGTTATTGTGTCTTGTATTAAGTGCAACATAATCCACCATAAGCAATCGTCAATTATTTTATAGATAGCTTCCACAAATTATATCCAAAAAGTGTGTTGGTATTCTTTTTGGACAAGCACATTTATAAATAAAAAATTTAGATGCAATTCTAGAATGTTTCAAACACATTTTAAGGTCAGCACACACCCAATGTTAGTTTGAACTCGAATGTCACCCATATTGATGATATGGGCAGAGTTATGATTACCCATCTTCTTACTTCCAAAATCAAGACTCCTGTAGTTGATGAAGTACTCCCTCTATGGAAAATAATGGTAGGATGTCTATATATCGACAAGCCACTCAGAGTCTGAGTGACTAATATAGAGACATTCACTAGTCATATAAATCAACAGCACCTTCTCAATTGTGCTTGATGTTGTGGCTGTAGTGTTATTACCATCTCATCCTTTTGGTTATATTGCTTCTTCTAGTCTCTCTTCCACTTATATTAGAACTTCTTTAAATGAATAGGTTTACTGTAGTAGTGAACTCTTTAGTCTCTTTATCATCCCTCAACTTGGACCTATTCTTTGACTTGTCTTACTATTTGGGTACTATTGCTTCTTCCTCTATTTTTAACCACAAGAGCTTAAATGTTATTAACACAAATCTCCCTCTTCCTAATATCTTCATTAGACATGCTCTTTTTGATCACATCTACAGAAAGCACATCATTCGAAGTGGAGTTACTGATAGTCACAACCAAAGATTCCCAACTGTTAGATAAATAATTCAAAAGAAAAAAGTTTTTAATTCATCACCAATGATGAAATTTATCATAGTTAACTTTTTGATGTCCTAAAATTTGCTAAGAAGCTTTGAAACTAATTTCCCAGCCTTTAAAAACTATTTTATAAACATTTTAATTAAATAGGCCTTGTTGAGAGTAAATTTTTGCTCATAAATACTCTCCAATTTCTTTTATAACTTGAATGGATATATCTCTTAGGATATATGGTTTAATATGGCAATATCAATCTACTATTTAGTAGTTCCTAAGGTCTTCCACTTCATCTTCTTCCATTATTTATCTTTCATCTTCTCTACCTTAGACAAGACATCATCTTGTACTGTTTTACCCATATTGATTGGATCATAGAAATCCTTATAATACAAAAGAGCTTCCTTTGTAGGTCTGCATATCAAGTAATTGGTCAATGCCAACATAATCATACAGCTATTGTCAATTTCCATACCTAAGGCTCCGATAAGGCTTCAAGCAATAATTTTTGAGATCATTCGACAAATAAAAAACTAATCAAATGATAAAGATGATTGAAAGATAATAAAAATTGGATTTTAACATAAAAAATTCTCTAGAATGGAGGTAAAAACTAATATGACAAATTGAGAATAAAGTACACTAAAACAAATAACAGGATACAAGTGATAAAGTTTTCAAGCTATCTCTCTAAAAAACACCCTACATGATAACTACAGCATATCTCTCTAGCTCTTAACTAGATATTTTACCACTTTCCTATATATATACATACATAGATATATATATATATATATATAGATATATATATACATATATATGTATGTATATATATATATTGCCTCTTTCCTAAAACTTCTAATATTTAGTACAAATTAACATATATATATACTAAAGATCAAACTTTAATAAAACTATAGCTGAAAAATGATATTTAGACTCTAAAACTCTTATTTTGTTGAGTTTTGTTGTCTCATACAAATTTTGTCTCTTAAACTTATTTTTAAACTTTGAAGATAAGGTTTCAAATACCAGACGCAGTCATTCACACAGTCATGTGTGGTGACTGTGTCCCACCTTTAAAATTAAAAACTCAACATCACAGAGATACACAATTACATAAAGATACACATAATCAATGGACACAACCTTGTCAATCATTAATGGGGTCATATCTGGCTCAACACAAGCATGTCTAATCTTAAAGTGTCACCTTTCAACTTATACATAATTGAAAAAACTTACATGATCATGCACATATTTGTATGGACCATTGATACTAACATGTCCCTCTTAAATATGAACAAGCATTCCATAAATAAGTAAGAACTTTAGAGGCCAAATTTAGTAGTATTAAATAAATAAATGTCAATAAAATAAGGTTGGACCAACAATAATTACGTTCTCATCGCAACATTATGTTAATTAACCATCTATGAGTTGTTATTTTAAAATCAACCAATTAATTATAAAAAATTAGGTTAAATTATCTTTAAATATTATCCTCTTTTAGTAATTTATCAAGTATATCTCAATCTTTATTTTTTAACACTATATATCATAACATATGAAAGTCTATATTTATATATTTGACTGTAACACTGTTAACGAAAAAAATTAATTTCCTCATATTTTTAAAAATTTTTAGTAATATGCATTAAATTATTCTTATAATTGTATAAAATTAGGACAAATTTGTAAAAGTTAGGTACTCTTGCTTTCTACTTTAGGCTGATAAACTTAATGTTAGTGGACATGGATTAGCCTCCTCCCTACTTACTAGTTAGCACTATTTCAGCTGAAACAAGTATCCCCTCATATGCTCCTCAACTCCTGACTTCTTTTTTATCCTCACCAAATGATGCTAATCTCCTTAACTTAACTCATCTTGTTGATGACAACCCCTCCATAGTTTCTAAACTCAAAAAAATGTTTCAAGACTCAATAAAATAAAAGATCATCGTCTAGTTGTTACTTATATATTCCTCTCCTTTTACTAGAGTTTGCACTAATTCTTACCAATGCCTAAAACCTATGAAAATTTTTGTAATAGAGTAATTAATTGGAGGTTGAAGGAAAATTTGAAGACTTATCTTCTAAATTTAACAAAAGGAAAAGGAATTTTATCAATTTGGACTTACTATAATTCATAAAACATGAAGTATGATTGCTAGTGAAACAAGCAAGCAAGGAAAACTTGCTTTTTATCCTAAGTTATTTTTATTGAACTATAAATTATATCTCTTTTGTCAAAAATGTTGCAAGGAGTTCAAAAGTTGTATGCCAACTTTGTTAGTTAATTTATAAATAAATTCAACTTTCCCTTAATAGAACTATTGATTAAGTTAGTTTGGAGAAAAATACGGCTAGAGAGTACCTTGACAACTAAGGATGAGTTCTTTATTTTCATGCTTAGCTTAAAAACTATGTTATATGTTTAATGTTCGATACATTTAATCATTTAAACTTAGCAATTAATGATACGAAAATGCTTATGATATTCAATTTAATTCATATATGATTTTAGGTACAATTTGGAAGCAAAGAAATTAAACTGAGTTGAATGCACTACATTTGGGTCATTCTCTGAAGATTAATTGTTACTTGTCTTTATGGAGCAAGTAAAACAAAATTAAAAGACAAGAAGAAAAAATTCAAAATACAAAGAAGAAAAATGCTTGCTAGAAAAATGAAGAAAAAATCAATAGTAGCTAAAGAAGGAAACGACAGCGTATGAGGAGAAAGCCACTAGCAAAGAGCACAGCCAAGGCAGAAACAACAGTGCAGCAGATTGAAATGTCTGCATTAAACAAAGACAATGTCTGTGTTCAATACAACGTTTAGGTTTAACATAGATGTTGTATGTTTAATGCACAAGGTCATTACAACACGTGAATAGTGAACATGTACCAAAAACCATAATATAAAATCATCAAATCAAGCAACAGTAGGTGGCGAGGGAAGAGACAAAGAAGGGTGCTATGGCTCGGAGGCTTGCGGTGAAATAAAAGGAAGAGGAGTGAGTAGCATGAAGTGAAGGTGAATAGTGGAGGTGGACATGAATCTTTAATTGTCCCATCAATGAATAATAGTGAGGAGAAGAAGCTTGGTAGTGAGTGAAAAACCGTTGGGTTTTCGGTAGGGATAGTAATGGGGGCTGAAGCATTTTTTTGGGATAGACTTATGAAGAACGAAACATCTCGATGCCACTTAAGAGGTAACATTGACATCGACGACCTGGGTTAAGTGCATTTTTTTTGTTTCTTTCTCTCAATAGAAATTGATTGTGTTATTCTATGTTAATTGATTTGGGTTTTGTGTATGGATAATTAGATTTTTGTTATTTTTCGGTTATTTGTGTATGAACCCATTGGGATTGTGAAAAGATGATTTTAATGCGTTCATTGAATCGTTTAATTGCATACCCATTGCTAGAATTTTGATATAATCCGTAATTGTTATGTTGAAATTCATGTATGGCAACTAATGATTCATAATCATTAGAGATAATATGACCTAGGTTAAATGATGCATCATATGTGATTTTTGTCTTGATTAATCAGTTTTCCTAATAAGTAATACTACTGCCTAATTAAATCTAGAGATTGTATCATAGTTATTTGGTGGTTAGGTTTAATTAATGATCATATCTTAATTAATCAAAACCTAAGGGAAAAATCAAGTTAATTGTTAACCCATGATTAATAGTTTCTAGGAGAGGATTGAGAACAATAAGTCAATGAAATATGCTTAATTAAGGTGTAGGCTGAGATTGAACCAAAAAACCAAATCCTTATCAAATTCCCCACTTTTATCAATTTTTGCATGTTTTCTTTAATTTGTTTTTATTAGTCTAGCTACATTTTATTTTTTATTTCAAAATCTGAAACCCTCTGTTAAACCTAAACACAAATTAATTTCATTTCATAAACTTTACATGCTCTCTGTGAGATCGACCTAAAGTCGCCATTGCTATAGTGGTAATCTAGTTAGTTTACTTTGTCTAGCATTATGATGCGCATGTCAAACTAGTTGTCACAATATCCTTTTGTTTTGTTTCTGGAATATAGTAAGGAAGTCTCTCTTCATGTAAAGGTAGAAGGCATATCAATTACTAAACAAAAATGGGAAAAAATTCATCCTAATATGGTAAACTTCTATAACATTCCTTTAGAATATTGGACTATAAAAAATCGGTTTGCCTTGATGCTTAGACAATAAATCTAAAAAAATTCAAATATGTATAGAAATGGAAAAGAATAATGAAGTACCTGACGAAATAAAAATAATGATGTTAGAAATCAATGTAATTATAGTAACTGTCATCTGGTTTTGTTTTGAAAATTTTAGTGGCTTAATACAATTATATAAAGGCCTTAAGGGATAATATCTTAAATATGTGCTAATTAAGAATCCAGTTTTAAAGATATTGTTCAAAGCAACCAATTTCAATGTAACTTGAGAGGATTCTCCTTCATTAGAGGTAACTTATCAAGCTATATGACTAATTCGACTAATACAGACAACATGATATGGCCTGGACATAGATTAGCAAAGTTTATAAATAAATCATGTATATATATACCTATGAAACATCAGTAAAAAGTATGTAAAACAAAGTTCGTATAGATGAAGTTTAGTGTTCCAAAAACATCTTTTATTTTATGGTTAGCAGTAAAAAATAGGTTGCATCTTAAGCATACAATAAAGGATACTCAGACTTCATATATGAGTTATGTAAACTAAAGAATGAAATTATTTATCATATGTACTTTGAAAGTCAATACTTAAAAGAACTTTAGAAGTAGCTGTAGACAAGATGCAACTCCATATGTCCAATATATATTGGGATAACCTAATTCAGTGGGCTAAAATATCATTTTCATCTTTAAGGGAGGTCTATAAGTATATAGAATCTCCTTAAGTTGTTAGATTTATATGGTGCGGAGTTATAAAAACTATTAATTTTAGAAATGCACCAATAAATGTTCAAATTTTTCTCTTCAAAATCTTGGAATGGATAACAGATGTACTTCTTTATAGAAAAACTAGAAAAAAAATCAATAATGAGATAAAATTAAAATGGAAAAATTCAATAGTGAGATAAAATTAAAATGGAACCTGTTAAAGAGGATCTAAAACTTACTAGAAATTTTGTAGTGAACAATGTATTAATACCTGAATACATCCAATTTGAACATGTTAGGCAAAAATGCATTAATTCTTCTAAGTTGGACTACTAGACAAAATTAGCTACAACATATCTTATTTGAACTAGCTAGAAAACATCTCATATGTTAATTAATCATTTAAAAATCTTAAATATTGCTACTAAAGGATTATTATTTTATAATCTACTTTTTTAGATTGTAATTTATTAAGTAAATTTGTTTTCCTCCTACATATCTTTATCCAGGCCTACTAGTTTCTTTTGAACTATAAAAATGACCTTAAGTAGGATTTATATACTCTAGCTAAAGCCCAATCCTTGAGCTCTTGTACCCCTATTGAGGGATCTTTTAATTAATTCATTAATAATTTTTAAAAGTGCGTACATATTTCATATATTATGATATTTGGTTCTATAAAATTGCTTCTCTCTCTATCTTTTCTCCTTCTACTAACCTTCCAATAGAGTCATTTCTTTTTGCATATCTTTGGTCGGGCCTAGTAGTGTCTTTTGAACTATAGGAATGGCCTCAAGTAGGATTTATAGTACTGTCTTGCTTAGAATAGTGATAGGCTAACCCTTGAGCCCTTGTACTCCCCATTTAAGGGATCTTTTAATTAATTCTTTTAACTTTTAAAAAATACATATAAATTTCATATATTATAATATTTGGTGTTATAAAATGGCTCTCCTTTCTCTATCTTATTTGGAGTTATAAATGGCTCGCCTTTCTCTATCTGCTCTCCTGCTACTAACTTTCCATTAAAGTCATACTACCATTTTTTGTAATCTAATTTTTCATTTTTTTCTTTCTCCCCCTTAAAATGTTGTCTCCATTCTTTTTCTAGTATAGAGCATCTAACTACCCTATAACTCTTTTTTTGTTATGAAAACCCCTTCTTCCCCTAATTAAAAGTATGTTGTTACTTTCTCTAATGCTCCCTTTTGCTTCTTCTTCTCCAGTATCAGCTTAATATCTTCACCAATTCGCTCTCTGTCACTTGTTAACCAAACGAAACTCTCAAATCTCTCTTACACTGCTCTATCCTTTAGAAACCTTAGACTCCTACTCCTTTATTTTCCTCCCCTCCTATTAACTAAATTTTCCTTTACATTACCTCCTTTGCTGAATACTAACATCTCTTATATTGCTAACTTAGCTTTACCAAGTAAGGTAGCTTGGTTTCCTCTTGCTAGCTATTCATCTTCTTCCCTTCCTTCTAATCCTCTTATAGAACTTAAAACCAAGTAATAAGGGACTTTGAACCTCAATACAAGCTCAAATTACTCTTCATTTTAGGATCTCAACCTCCTCCATTTTTCCTCTATTTTAGAAGTTCTTTAAGACAAAGTTGCCAAAAGGAAAACCACTTTAATGTATTTTTCCTTAATAAAAGACCTCTTTCCCTTACTTTAAGGTTTGGACCGATTCTAAATAGAGTAAATATATACCAGTTTAGACTCTCATAATAGAAGAGGACTACATTTTTTTAAATTTTGGGATGCTCAAAGTATATTTGTTTTCTTAGAGCAATGTCTCTGACATTGGAATAATGATGGTGCATGCTTAATTTATTATGAGTTTATTCCATATCACTTAGTGATTATTGCTATGAAAATAATTAAGATACTCACTTTGACTTATATGTGATTTTAGGCACAATTCGGAAGCAAAGAAATTAAAGCGAGTCAAAAGCACAATATTTGAGCCATTTTCTGAAGAATCACTAACTCACGGCATCCATGCAAGACAGTGACTTAATTGACAGCATACTTAATGGACAACACATGTTGGAAACATAAGGAAGTAGAAAATCAACTCTTGTATACAAGATCGTGAATTAATGGCAGCACAACAAAGGATGATGGACGGTAGCATTTAATGGATAAAGAAGATCTAAAACAATTTAGCAATTGAACTTTTCCATAATCTAACTTCAATTTTTTCATGTGCTCCTGCAACATGGTAAAAAATCAAGAAATCAGTTTTTTTAACAATTAAAAAGACAACTTAACTACTTTGTTGACACTGAAATTAAGTTAAAGTTATAGGATAAAACTTTGCTGGGATAGATTATGGTTCTAACTAAAAGCCAAACATTGTTTATTGAAAGGCCTAAGTTTCATACATGATTCAAGTAATACCAAAAGGCAAGTAATTCATACCCATTGTTCTGGGATCAATTCCCTTAACTAAAAATGAAGGTCTTATAATATAGAGAAAAAAAAGTAATAAGAACAAACAATAGATGCAATTTCAAGAAACAATCAAACAATACAAAGGAATATGACTTTTAACACTCCTAATATACAAAGTGTGAGTGAGATATAAGTCATCTCATGTAAGAACAATAAAGTTTTATTTCTCATGAAACATTAAAGAACAAGCATTAATTCAATTTCATGGTAGAAAATAAGAGTTAAGAATATATACATAGACAATGAAGGTAATAAAATAAAATAAAGGAGAAAAAAGAATGGATTATTATTAGTTATTTAGAGCATCAAAAATAGAAAAGATGATTACAAGATCATAGAAGCTCTGCATTTGAAGCCATCTTATAAAATTACTGAGATTAGATAGCTGTAATTGAAACTTTCATATATATATATATATATATATAACAAATATCATTAAACGTTTCTTGGAATCTACTTGTATATAATTATTTGTATATTGATTACACAAATGAGAGGGAACTGTTAGTTTGTAATTGATAAGCAAAGCAACCTTTAGAGTTGCACTTACAACTAAAAAGAAATTACAAAACTTGTCTGATTAAGAAAAAGATATAAAGATGAAGAGAGCTCTGACTTGAAGAACCAATATTGACGGAAGCCCATTTGTCCCAGGCTCTATGAACAAAAACCTGATCCATTATACAACAAGAGATGCAAACTCCCTATTATTTTGACTTCAAACAAAAAGAAGCGAAAACCCAATTCAAATTAACTCCACTAGCATTCTTGTACCAAAATTCCTGTAAATGCAATAAGTGAAACAACTTTGTATTATAGAGACAATGCTAGAAGGAAAACTAATCTTGCTACTGTTGCCTTTCTATGTCCAATACGCAAATTAATGTTACAATGCACTTAGAACATTACTAGATCATGCTTAAAAATGAAGAAGATTACTGATAGGTCATTACCTAGACTAAGATTAATCTTCATGCTTTGCTTCCGAATGTCCCTCAAGATGATTTCCAGACCTAAGCTTAATCTTCATGCTTTGCTTCCACATATCCCTCAAGATGATCTCTAGACCTAAGATTAATCTTCATGCTTTTCTCCTAAATGTCCCTCAAAATGATTTCTAAATCTAACAAGTATGAAGCATGGTTAAAGGGAGAAAGATGAAATAGAAAATTGTATTCAGACAATAATTTCCTTACCTTTGGTTGCTGAAAATGTGCGGAAGGGATGATTGCCTTAGAGACCTCCAGAATCGCCAAACCCTAATTAGGTAAAACATAAAGAAACAAGCATCAACTAGGGATGTCTTTACCGCCTTCACAAAATGCTATTGAGTAGGGGGTTTAAACTTGAAATGTTGTCGTGTCTTTCTATCTTGAGGTCTTAGGTGTCCTCGTTTTATTTGGTCAAACATTGTTCTTATCTTTTATTATTATCATTAATCAATTTTTATTTTTAATAATAATTCATATATAATAAATGGTCTATTTAGAGTTATGTGTATATATTATATTACTTTTGTATACTTTGTAACAATTGTATCATTTCATTTAATTTTATTGAATAAAAATTAATGATTATTTTAATTTTCTTAAACTTATTCTAAATACTAATTTCTCTATAAGTTAAATATACATTAGTAAGTAACTATATAAATAAATATGTAACATTAGAAAATACCCTTTAGTAAATAGACGACTGGTACTATAACGCCCCAACATATACTCTGGAAGTATTATAGCATGTATAGGGTATATTAATAAGTGAACATAATGAATTAAGTACATCAAAGTATAGTAAGAGATATAATGGTACTTAATGTAAAAAAAATGGTAAATGGATAATTTGTTTGCTTCGACATAGACATACATACTTAGACGTGAAATATATATGGAAATTTTTTATATGTTTTGTTGGATTATGAGCGTGATTTGAGGGGAATTGATAAAAGAAGTATTCCATAAGCAAATGAGATGTTTGTGGTTAAATTGGATGCATTTCTTTGTTACTCTTGCATGATAAGACCGAAGTTAGTTGATTTGGGATGTGTTCCTCAACGAATGGATATATTCCACTGAATAGACTTCTATAATTTGGACATATGTTGTCATATAGACCTCTAAATTGGATAATTTAATTTAGAGATTAAACAAGAGACATAGATGAAGGAACCAAAATCTAATTTTTCCTCTAAAAGTTTTGAATTCTGTTTTGAAGTTGAGTTCTGGCTACTGTCCTTATTTTTGAATAGCCTGTAGTGTTTTAGGTATAACTTCCAGAATAATTAGCCAAATTGCATGAAATTTATTCCATTAGAAAATTAAAACATAAGGGAATGAATTTAATTAATAAGATCATAAGAAAATGTGGGGATTAAAGGAAGAAGGACCAATATGCAATTTTTCTAACATTAACACATGCACCAATTGGGTTAAGGCATGTGTGACTGATAATAATGTAGCATGTGCATCCAATAGGAATTAAGCCTATGTGCGAGTCTTGAAAGTTCTGGAATGGGTGCTAGCAAGGTTACATGTGTTAAGTTTTACTATTAAAAACCTTGGTAAATTATGTAAGCGCATGGGTTGTTCCTGTAGTACCTAAGGTGTTGATCCCATAAGGAAGTCTAATCTATTCCTAAAATCTAAGGTTGTCCTAAACTATAATAATTCTAAACAAATAACTAATACAGAAATTGAATCAATCAATAATAAAATATGAGAATTTAAAGTGCCAAAGAGTAAACAAATAGCAATCACACAAGCCAACCTGAAATTAACCAAGAAATCACCAATTGAGAGAAAGGGGATTTTAAATCAAAACTAAAGAAAACCTAACCAATTATGCAATTATTGCATTGATGGGTCTAGACAGTTATAGGGAGAATTACTCTCTCTTGAGTTAAATTCTTAACCCTAATTGATAATCCCTAACTCAAATTATGGACTCGATTTGTAATTGATCTAAAACATAAATTAGTTCTAAAATTATCTACTAACCTATCGAGAATTTATGCTCAATCTCTTGTTACACGACTCTACCAATTTGATTCAATTGTCGATCTATCAATCCACCTAACTCTCATTAGCCCAAATTGATGATTTTTACCGATTCACCATCTCAATTTGTTTCTGAATTATTAAGCGCAGAATTGAAATCACAATTAAATCAATAAAAACACAATCAATCAAATTTCATTAATCTCAAGAGTTAAAATCTAAAGGTGAGTATAAACATAAACTCAACATTTAACACAATGATTCTCAACACATATTTCAATTCTATATGTTAATAAAACAGAAATAAATGGAAAATAATGCTAGGAATGGAATCTCGGAAGCGGGGACAGCGAGAAACCACCTGTTCTGGGAAGTTCGTCGCATCTAGCTCGTCTCTACATCTCTCTTCCTTCGCTTCCTTCCTCAATCTCTTGAACTCTCTCTAGGTTTCTCTTGGATTCGGATGAATCAAGCTCCCTTACACGACTCTCTAGGCCCTCCAAAAACTATTACATCTATCACATGATGTTCTATTTATTCTGTGGAATCCCTACGTCAAAGTCGAGGTCGAAAAGGTCTAAAAAATCAATCAAAACTTGAGTTTTCGTATTAGCCTAATGTAGGCCACAATCGTGGCCAGCGCTTTAACCTTTCTGTTATGATCATGGCCCAATGTTCATAATCGTGGTCAGACTGGACACTCTTTGCCACGATTGTGGCCCTAACTGCATTATCATGGCCTGGTTACTACTAGCTCTTCCTTCTCTATCACGATCGTGGCCCAATTTGCACAATCTCCTAAAACTCCTCGAATCTTCCCCATTTTTTCCCGTTTACCATGCAACACTAATACATAAGTCAAAGTAGCTCAAAAATGTAACAATTAAGCTCAAAGACACAAACTAACCCATAAAAACATTTAAATACACAAAATAACATAACTAAGTCCTAAATGCACCCTCAACACTCAAATTCACACTAAATACACAAAAAATGAAACCCTAAAAAATCATGCAATTCATAACTATCAACATCCCCACACTTAAACGTTTACTTGTCCTCAAGCAAACAAAACAACAAATGCATAACACACAATGCTGAACTAAATAGACAACTTAATCAAGATCTAAGTGTTAACTTATTTACCCTTTCCAATTGTAAACACATTAATAAATTTTCAGTCCCTTAGACTTTGTAACTATTCCTAAGTATATTTTCATGAAAATTCAAGCTTATAACAACTTCGGTAGGTTTTTATTCAAAGCACACTTTTTTTTAAATTGGGACTTAATCGTTTACTTGGAGGCAAACATTGGTGATGAATGTCGATCAAGTTACTAGACTAAGTCATTTATTAACAGCTTAGTTGAGATGTCATTATGGCCTTTTTACATGAAGGCACACACTTGTGATGCGTGTCGATCTGGTTACTCAGTTGTATCACATTTTAAACTGGCTACTAGCTCTATTCATAACCTGAAGGTCAACGAAATGGTGATTTATTTAACAAAAAAATTTCATTGCCTACCATGTTGCCTTTAACTATTCATTTTCATGAAAAATAATAGTTAAGCTACTTAAGTTAAAAGATCTCAAATTATAAATGATGTGACAACCTAGAGGGTGCTAAATTTACACTAAGTCCTAAGTCCTAAGTCCTAATTAAACTGTATATTTATCCAAAGGCCCCCTAATTCACTAATTTTACAGGCTAATGATTATTCATAAACTAATAGACTATATCCAAAATTAAATGAATTTCACTCAATGTAAGCCAATAACACATTCACACAATTCGCACAATGTAATCCTAATAACCATCATACCATATGCAAAGTGACATACAAAACAAAATACATAATCCATACCCTCACTTGAACAACGCATTGTCTTCAACGTGAGAAGTGAACACACATAAGCACATAAAAGAAAAGAAAAGAAAAGAAAAAAATGAATCAAGACCAAAAATAATTAAAAATAAACAAATAAACTGAATTAAAGGGTAATTTGGGAAAGAAAAATTAAACATTTTGGTTAGAAAGAAATCCTACAGAGATGA
The DNA here is from genome assembly GCA_027563595.1 of Erythroxylum suave. NCBI lineage: Eukaryota > Viridiplantae > Streptophyta > Magnoliopsida > Malpighiales > Erythroxylaceae > Erythroxylum > Erythroxylum suave. The sequence continues at coordinate 8,416 of JAOSBN010145323.1, read as the reverse complement.
AGGTGTTGATGGTGTCTTCCTGAGTGTCTGCATGAACCGCTAGCTTTTTATTGAAATTAAAATTAATTGTCACTAACATTTTCAAAAAAAATCTAAATATTTGTTAGTTTATGGTCCTTAGCTTGACCTTTCATCTAAGAAGGGATTTTCAATTATTCGAAGACAAGGAAATCAATTCCTTATCTTTGGGATTCACTCTTCTAAAATACAGCTTACACCGATGCCCATTAACTGTAAAAGTCTCCTTGTTAACATTTTTCAATTTAAGAGCTCTGTGATAAAAAACTTGAATGACCGTGAACGGTCCACTATATCCAGACTTCAACTTTCCTAGAAATAGCCTCAACTGGGAATTATATAGTATAACAACACTTTGAATTGTTTAGGCTTGAGACAAGCATCATGCCATTTCCTAACCTTTTCCTTGTATAGTTTGGCATTCTGATAAGCATTAAAACAAAACTCTTCAAACTCATCCAGTTGTAGAAGTCACTTTTTGCCAGCTTGCTTCTAGTCAAAGTTTAAGGTTTTAATCGCCCAATATGCTCTATGTTCTAATTCGACAGACAAATGACAAGCTTTCTCGTACACAAGTTTATATGGAATTGTTCCAATGGGTGTTTTAAAAGCTATCCTTTAGGCCTATAAGGCATCATTTAGCTTTGTGGCCCAATCCTTTCAGAAGTTGGTTATTGTCTTTTCTAGAATTCATTTCAATTCTCAGTTAACAACTTCCACTTGGCCACTAGTCTGCGGATGGTAAGGTGTAACAACTTGGTGGTGCACTTCGTATCTTTTTAGGAAGGCATCAGAAGATTTGTTATAAAATGTGTGCCTCTGTCGCTTATTATTGTACCTGGTACTCCAAACTAGTTAAATAACTATTTGATGAATCTTTCCACTACCTTGCCATCATTGGTTGGAGATGTTATCGCTTCTGTCTAAGGCGAGACATAATCGACCCCCACTAGAATATACATGTTCCTCATTGAAGATGGGAATGAACCCATAAAATCAATGTCTCATATATTGAAGACTTCTACTTCCTCAATATTAGATAACGACATTTCATCTCTCTTGGAAATGTTTCCTATTCTCTGGCATCGATCACATTATGCTACATAGTTCTGTGCATCTTTGAACAACTGTGGCTAGTAGAATCCACTCTCCAGTGTATGAGCCGTCATTTTGTTGGCTCCATAGTGCCCAGTATACTGACCTTCATAACATTGCCTTAAGATGTCTAACATTTCCTTGTTTGGGACACAACTTCACATTAATCCATCTGTATAGGCTCTATATTGGCTCATCCTATATATATTATTTACAGTAATGCAAGAATTTCTTCCTTTGTTGGTACAAGAGATCGGATTGGAGTTTACCAATGGCAACATAATTAGCAATATCTACAAATTATGGTGTAGTCAAGCTCTCAAGTAGCATTAGAGTTTCATAGGGGAAATTTTTGTTAATTTCCTTACTTGCCTTGCATTCCCCTCCCTCAAGTCTAGATAACTGGTCTACAATCACATTTTCTGCTCTGTTTTTATCTCTCACCTCTAAATCAAATTCTTGCAAAAGGAGCACCTAACGAATGAGCCTAGGTTTTGCATCATTCTTGTTGAAAAGGTATTTCAATGCTACATGGTCGGTGAATACAATTATCATTTAACCTAAAAGATATTGTCGAAACTTATCACATGAGTACACTAAAGTAGTTCCTTTTCAATAGTGGTATAATTTAGCTGGGGTCCTACCAGAGTCTTACTGTCATAGTAAATTGCATACAACTTCTTATCTTTCCTTTGGCCCAAAACGCTATCTATAACTTGATTACTTGCATCACACATAACTTCGAATGGAAGTGTCGTCTGGTGGTGATAAAATTGATGTTGATATTAATGCCTCCTTTAAGGTTTTGAATGTAGACATAAACTTATCATCAAAACGAAGGGCACATCCTTGACTAAAAGGTTTGTTAAAAGTCTTGTAATTTAGGAGAAATCTTTGATGAATCGATGGTAGAATCCTATACGATCTAAGAATCCTAGCACATCTTTTACATTGCTTGGTGGTGGAAGTTTCTCTATTACCTCTATCTTCGCTCTGTCAACTTCAAATCCTTAATGTGAGATTTTATGCCCTATCACTATCCCTTCTTGTACCATAAAATGACATTTCTCCCAATTTAGCACCAAATGTGATTCTTCGCACCTTTGAAGAACTTTATTCAAATTAGTTAAACACATGTCGAAAAAGTCTTCAAAGACTGAGAAATCATCCATGAACACCTCCATTATGTCTTCTATCATATCCACAAAAATCTACATCATTCATCTATGAAATAAGGCTAGAGCACTATAAAGTCCGAAAGGCATCCATCTGTACGCAAACTTATGATAAGGGCAAGTGAATATGGTTTTCCTTTAGTTTTCGGGGTAGATGAAAATTTTATTATAGCCTGAATATCTATCTGAAAAGCAATAGAATGAATGGCCAGCTACCCTTTCTATCATCTGGTCTATAAATGGGAAAGGAAAGTGATCTTTCTTAGTCATTGACTTGAGTTTTCGATAATCTATACACACTCTCCATCCTGTGACTATTCTTGTAGAAATTACTTTGCCACTTTCACTCTCTATCACCATCATTTCTCCCTTTTTAGGTACACATTGAACTGGGCTGACCCATTTGCTATCAAAGATGGTATAAATTATCCCTACATCTAGGAGTTTTATATTCCTTCCTGACCACCTCCTTTATGTTAAGGTTTAGTCTCCGTTGACGTTCCTGCACCATTCTACATCCTTCCTCTAAGTTTATTTGGTGCATGCAGACATTCGAACTTATTCCTCAAATGTCAACAATTTGCCATCTGATAGTTTTCATCCGCTTCTTAACAACTTCCACCACCCTACTTTCTCGTTTTTCACTTAATTGGTTGGAAATAATTATTGGTAGAGTTTGACCTTCACTAAGAAAGATATACCTGAGGTGTGCAAGTAAAGGCTTGAGCTCTAACGTTAGAGGTTTCTCTAAAGATGGTGGTTTAGATGCTTCTGTTCGAACTAATTTGTCTTGATGCACTGGATTAGCTGTCTCCTCCATCCATCTATCTTCTTTAGATTCAGAATTTTGGTGTTCATTGTTAGCCTTCATTTCCAATGATTGCACTTCTGCTATGTAACTCTCGACTTGTTCTTGCAAATTTTTACCTGAAACCTTCATGTATGCACTACTCGTTATTGGATTCTTTAAGGCCTTATTCATATTGAATTCAACCTAATTTTCACTTATTCGAAGTGTCAATTTACCTTCTTGAACATCAATTATGTCCTTTCCTATGTTTATAAATGGTCGACCTAAGACTAATAGATAGTTCTTGTCTTCTTCAAAATCCAGAACCATAAAATCCATTAGAATAATGAATTTATTTACTCACAAAAAAACATCTTCCATTATTCTCAATGGCCTTTAATGGATTGATCAGCCAATTGAATTAACATTAATGTAGGCTTGACCTCACCTAGTCCCAACTTTATGAATATTGACAAAGGCATAAGATTGATGCTAGCTCCCAGATAACACAAACACTTCATAAATTCCAATTCACCAACCACACAAGGTATTGTGAAACTTCATGATCTTTCAATTTTGAAGGCATTTGGCTAGTGACTATTGAGCTATAAGTACCAGTTAGGGCTACCATCTGATTATCGTCCCACATCTGCTTCTTCGATAATATGTCCTTTAGAAATTTTGCATATTTAGGTATATATTTTAATGCCTCCATAAATGGGAGATTTATCTGTAGCGACCTTAGCTTCTCAATGAACTTTGAAAATTTTTCATCTAACTTCTTCTTTTGAAGTCGTTAAGGAAAAGGAATCTTGGGTTGATACGGTGGAGGTGCAATATAAGGAGGATATTCACTCATATCCACTTCTTTCTCCTTTTCTTAATTCTTCTCAACTAGCTCAACTAGCTCCTCTACTGCTCTTGTGGGTGGTTTAATTTCCTTCCCACTTCAAAGTGCGATAGCCTTTAATTGCTCCCTTGATTTTATTCCTGAAGTGCAAGGAACATTTCCAAAATTCCACATAGAAAAAGTATTTGTTAGTTGATTCACTTTGGCTTCTAAATTATGAACAGAAGATGCATGACTCTTAGTGACTTGCTCAAATTTATCTTCCAACTTCTTTTGTGCATTATCTAAAATTCCAAGCTTATCTAGAATTTTGTCCAACTTGGCTTCCATCAAGCCTGCTTTATCATGCTGGAAGCTCGATTGCCTTTGAGACCTGAACTGCCCTCTATTGTTGTTGTTTGACTAAGAGAAGTTAGGGTGGTTCTTCCACCTGAGGTTGTAGGTTTTGGAGTAGGGTTTATTATCCCTTCCTCATCCAAATTGTGCCCCCATGCTGTTTACTTGCTCCTGGTTATCCTCTCTCATTAGGTAGCAATCCACGGAGTATGATTGTCCACATAGCTAACACTTCAATTGCATAGCCTTAACCGGAGCTAAGGATGACGCCTTCATGTTGTTGAGTTATCACTTTAAGTTATCGATCTTCACTTGCATCTTTATCATTTGATCGACTGCAAAAACTACCTTCTACTCTCTAAAAGTGGTAGGATGCCTATCTCGCGCACTCGTCCATAAGCAATTATTACTATCCATCTCTTCGTTCAACTCCTCTGCTACATCAATCATCTTTTACATCAAACATACTCCTGATGCCGCATAGATCGTGCCTCTAGTAGGTGGGTTTACTCCATTGTAGAACATCTATAAAAGGAACTCCTTGGGTAGGTTGTGGTGAGGACATCTCCTCTCCAGATCCTGTATTGCTCCCATGCTTCGTAAATTAACTTCCCGTCTCCTTGATGGAAATTGTAATTTCCTTAATTATCTTCACGGTTTTTATCAACTGAAAGTATTTATCTAGAAAAGCATGCACCTGCTACTCCCACGTTGTGATTTTAGTGGGGTTCAGTGAATGATGCCAACCCTTTGCTTTATCTTTAACCGTGAAAAGGAACAACCTAATCCCAACAACATCTTCTAACATCTGGTGATACCAGAAAGTATCACAGATCTCGAGTAAACTCAAGATGTGTGCGTTCAGATCTTCATTTTCCAATCTAAAAAATAGGATGTTCTGTTGAAGCATGTTCGGGAGGACTGGCTTGATTTCGAATAAAACTACTAGAACAGGCGATTTAGCCAATCCTTGGTTTGCTGGGTTAAACCCTGGCCTCATAAAGTCCATGAGGGTCCTCTATTCTTGCCTTCCAGGGTTAACTTCCTTATCCATATTTCTCTAAAATTCCTTTTCCATTTATGATTTCTTGAACTCTTCTTCTTCTTGTTGCCAAGCTTTCCTAAAGGTTCGTTCTAATCACGTTATGTCTAAATCCAACATCTCTGCTGCACGACTTGAACCTCTCAAGGCTCTTATGTTCATGCAAGAGCATAATTCTGAAGTAAAATGAATAAAACAAAGAACAAAACGAACATAGATATTAAAAACTACTATAACACCTTAAACTATAGAACTAAATTCCACCTTCCTCGGCAACGATGCCAAAAACTTGTTTGCAAGGTTAGACTCACCAATTTTTACTATTTATAACCTTGATAAATTCTACAAGTGTACGAGACATTTGCGTAGTACCTGAGGTGTCAATCCCACAAGGAATTCTAATCTAGTCCTAAACTCTAAGGTCGTCCTAAACTAAAATAATTTTAAACAAATAACTAATGGAGAAATTAAATCAATCAATAATCAAATATGAGAATTTAAAATGCCAAATTGTAACAAAATAGTAATCACACAACCCAACCTGAAATTAACCTAGAAATAAGCAAGTGAGAGCAAGGGGATTTTAATTTGAAACTAAAGAAAACCTAACCAATTATGCAATTATTGAATTGACCGGTCTTGATGGTCTTAGGGTGAATTACTCTCTCTCAAGTTATAATTGTTAACCTAATTTATAGTCCCTAATTCAAATTATGGTATTACGACCTCTCGATTTGCAATTGATCCAAAACCTAAATTAGTTCTAAAATTGCCAACTAACCTATCGGGAATTTATGCTCGATCTCTCATTACATGACTTTACCAGCTTGATTCAATTCTCTGTCTATCAATTCACCTAACTCTTATTAGTCAAATTGCTGATTTTTCCCCGGCTCACCCTCTCAATTTGTTGCTGAATTATTAAGCGCAAAATTGAAATCACAATCAATTCAATTAAATTTCATTAATGTCAAGAGTAAAAAACCAAAGGTCATTATAAACAGAAACTAAACATACAACACATCTATTCTTAACACATATTTCAATTCTATACATTAATAAAACTGAAATAAATGGGAAATATTATTGCGAATAGAATCTCGGAAGGAGCGACAGTAGGAAACCATCTGTTCTGGGAAGTACGTCTCGTCTAGCTCGTCTTCGTGTCTCTCTTCCTTGGCCTCCTTCCTCAATCTCTTAAGCTCTCTCTAGGTTTCTCTCAGATTCGAATGAATCAAACTCTCTTACATGAATCTCTAGGCTCTCCAAAAATTGATGTATCTATCACATCATGATCTATTTATTCTATGAAGCCCTAGGTTAAATTCGGGATTGAAATGGTCCAAAAAATCACTTAAAACCTAAGTTTTCGTATCAGTCCGACGTAGGGCACGATCATGAATCGTGGCTAGCACCTTAACTTTTTTGTCATGATAATGGCCCAATGTACACGATCGTGGCCTAACTGGATGCTCTCTATCATGATCGAGGCCCCAAGTGCACGATCGTGGCCTAATTACTGTTGGCTCTTCCTTCTATGTCATGAATGTGGCCTATGTCTTTGGACCAAAACTCCTCGAATCTTTACCGTTCTTCCCCCTATACCCTACAACACTAAAACACACATCAAGGTACCTCAACAATATAACAATTAAGCTCAAAGACTCAAACTACATAAAAACACTTAAAATCAACACTCAAATTCACACTAAATACATAACAAATTAAACCCTAAAATATTATGTAATTCACAACTATCAATGCGCATATAGAGAGGAAAGATGTACAATATTTTGGGGGTTCTAATTTTTCTCCTCACCGTTTCACCTTCTTCATCCAATCATTTTTCATATAAGAAATCGAGTCAATCTTAGGTGTAAAATAAGGTAAAACTTAGGGATTTTCTCTTCACCTTTATCCCTTGTTACTTTGTTTATAAGGGAATGAAATTATAAGGTTGGAAGTGGGATTAAGAGGTATTTTTTGGTGTTTCTAGTTGGTGAGTAAAGCAGAGCCAAAGGGGAAGGGAAGGAAAGGCAATAGAACACCTCCTTTGTCAATTTTAAGATTTAGGACTTCACCTAGTTGATTTCTGTATTTGTGTATGATTGAATGGATATAAAGATTCATTTGAATATGGAATAGTTTCTAGATGCTTTGGTGTCATTTTGGTGTTATCTTGCACATAATTGATTGAATATGATAAGAGATTACTATGTAGTGGAATTTCGCCTATGGTTTATTTGAGTCAGTCGTATTATTTGAGTCATAACTTTGCCTAAAGACCTATTTTATAATTTCAGTTGCATATGAAACCTAAGACATATAACTAAATATCTCTTTGAGGGGCTCTGACTTAATTCTGGCTCTATGACCTTAATAATTGAGATCAAAAATGGTGACCTAATACCGCCCTTATTTTGGAGCAACTTGTGATATTTTGCCTATCTCTCATGATTTAGAAGTCCAAATGTCCTGATTGTTGGTGATGTAGAAACTATACACATAAAGAAAAAAAATTTCTAGAAGACTTAGAAACTAAGTTTTGACTTTTTCTATATGCAGGTTAAAGAACAAGTAGTGGTATGAATGGAGAGATGTCTGGCCCAACCATGACATTGTTTTTGTTTCCAATTTCTACTGCATCTTATCTGAACCTTTATGAATGTGTTTGAAAATTTTCAAACACCTATAACTAAATGAAATAGGACTTACCATATGTGAATTGGGTGATTGAACATTAGAATTTAAGATTGAGAATAATGCATTCCAAGGAAGACTCACATGTACTTCAATGATTTGTTTACATATATATTGCTCATATGTATATAGTATGATTATACAAGTGTGATTTTGACACCCTTCTAATGGTGATTAGTTATGACTTGCATGTATGAACACAAATATAGATTTTATAACTTAAAATGGATATCATATGATTTGTTTATATATGAATTGTGAAGTTTGCTAATGGTTAAAGGAAATGTTATAGTGCCTGCTCTATTGTCTCAATGGTAGATAGATAGGCGTGCCTATTGTTAAGTCAGAATTTTGACTTCACGTATAAAGTGATTTTGATGACAAACAAAGATAAGACAGAATGAAAAGCA
>JAOSBN010145180.1:0-25150 GCA_027563595.1 Erythroxylum suave | reverse complement strand
TTGGTTATTGAATTGAGAAATGAATATGAATTGGATTGGATAATGTATTTTTGGATTGAATTTGGATTCCGGACGGGAGGTCTGAAGAGTTGTGTGGTTTGATTGAGCTGATTTATAGAAGTGTATTTTTGAACACTTGCAGGTTTGGGTTAGTTAAAAATGCAACCGTTATGCTGCCAAAATTTTGATAAAATTGGTAATAAGATGAATTTTGGGAATTGTTTGTATATATAAGAAGTTTGTAGTAATTGAGATATTGCATAATTAAAAAGATTTTTATGAATTAAGTTTTGATGGAGGATAAGTTTCCAAATGGGGAAATTATATTGTTTTGATTTGTATAAGTTTTGCATAAAGATGAAAGGAATGGAAAAAAAAATTTATACGGATTCGGACAGACTTTCGGATAGTTAAGTCTTAAGGTTCCCAAAGCGATCGCTTTTCTAAGTGTATGTGATCGGATGTCGGTACTTGTGTTTCCGTTCTTTCAAGTTTCGCTTTATGTTTCGTTTCTTTACTGGAATCCACTTTTGATCCGATTCGTTTTCGATTCTTACGTTAATTGTGTTCGCTATGTTTTTGTTCCGCTGCTGATTCGATTCGCTTTTGTTTCGTTCGTTTTATGTTTCCGTTTCTTTCGTTTCCGATACTTTGTATTTGTTATTCGATTCGTATCTGCTTCTTTTTTTGCTTCCGATTCATGCTCGGTTTGCTTTTATTCGATTCATATTCGTCGTTTCGTATTCGATTTCGATTTGCTTTCGATTTGTCTTCGTTTCGAAATTTTTCGTTCCGTTATCCGCTTTTCCGGTTGGGGTCCGATTTCCCATCCGTTTTTGTTTTGCGTTTTGTTTTGTTCTCCGCTACTATTCGTTTCGTTTTCCGGTTAGGGTCCGGTTCCCAGATCGGGTCCCGACGATACTTCAAAACCAGAATCACATAATTGACTTACACTAATCAAATTATGTTTTAAATCTTCAACTAGCAGAACATTATCAACACATGCAAAGGAATCTTTACCGATTTTTTCGATTCCAACTATTTCGCCCTGCTGGTTGTCTCCAAAAGTTACTAATCCTCCCTTCTTATCTTGAAGATCTAAGAACATAGACTTTCTTCCTGTCATGTGTCGCTAGCATCCACTATCCAAATACCATTAGTACTGGCTACTTTTTCCAAGGAAGGAGATGTACAGTAGATATTATGTTCGTTTTAGGTACCTAGATTTTCTTGGGTCCTTTAAGGTTAGTCTTATAATTATTCATAGAATGATAAAAAGAAGACTGGTGAAGTTTCTTTCTATAAGGAATAAACTTCTTTTTGTAACAAGTATTGCTTTTAATAAACCCTAGACCACTCTTGACATTAGGGTGTCGATAATTTCCAATAATGTCATTCATTTTCTTCGTACTTTCAGTAAAGATTGATAAATCTGCTGAGAGAGAATTAATCCTTTGTTTCAACTGACTAATTTCCTCAGATCTATCAATAGATACTTTTTTCTTCATATTGTCTACTTGTTTCTTAAGACAGACGTTTTCTTTTTCTAACACTTCCATGTTCCTCAAGTTTTCGACAAACTTTCTTTTTAGGGATCTATACTGTTTTAGTATAACATGTGAATCTTCTAACAATTCTAAATATGTATCTTAAAGTTCATTAAAGTTAGAAGCTAACTCCTTGTCATCCTCTTTTTTGGCTACCAAGCATATATTTTCTTGTTCTGATGCTTCTGAATCAGAATTAGATTCGGACGAATCCAAATCTTCCCAAGTTGCCATCATACTCTTTTTATTTCCTTTATTTTTCTTTGGTTCTTTTCTAAGCAATGGACATTCAGACTTGTAGTGTCCTAGTTTGTTACACTCATAGTAAATGATAGAGGTCTTCTCGTTCTTGACTTCTTCCTTGCTATTTTTCTTAAAAGAAATTTTTTTTCTTCCTTTTGCTTTCTTTTTCCACATCCTTTTGATCTTCCTTGAAATGAAAGATAATTCATCATCATCTTCACTTGAATCGTGATTAGATTCATCGGTATCATCATTCTTGACTTCTCAATCTTTAATGCTTTTGATGAAGAACTTCTATTTCTCTAAGTCTTGTAATTTTTCTAACTAGCCTTTAATGCTATGGATTTGTCTCTTTTAGGTTTATCTTCAGCATTAAACTCTACTTCATGTATCTTCAAAGAACCAAGCAATTAGTCTAGCTTTAATTTTCTCAAGTCCTTGGCTTCTTGTATTGTAGTGACTTTGGGTCTCCATCTGTTTGACAGACTTTTGAGAATCTTCCTCACATGGTCTTGATTATCGTAGATTCTCCTAAGAGCTTTAAGTCCATTAACGATAGTTTGAAATTGTCCAAACATCTAATCAATAGACTCATCTTCTTTCATTTTAAACAGCTCATACTGATGTATGAGAATACTAATCTTGGACTCTTTCACTTGGTTTGTGCCTTCATGTGCAATGGATAGAGTGTCCCACATCTCCTTCCCAGTTTCACATCCATGAACTTTATCATATTCACTTTTGCTTAATGCACAACTCAAAAAAAACTTGGCCTTTGAATTTAGTTAAAATCTAGCTTCGTGATCAGCTGACCATCTGTTACAAGGAATGGTATTTCCTTCATCATCTATTGGTTCGTATGGTCTATTCTCAATGATATCCCAAAGATCAATGTGTGTGGATTCTATGAAGAGCCATAACCTGTCGTTCCAATAATGATAATCTTCACCATTAAATGCAGGAGGTCTTGTGACAGAGGCACCTTCAGCTATAAAAACATGTGATTTAGCCATGGATCTTTGTCCTCACTTTGTAAAGGTGGTTCTTGGAAACCGAGCTCTAATACCAATTAAAGTAAATCACACGTTAATATAGAATTTACATACAATAAACTAGATACACAAAAAAGGGGTTGAATTGTGTATTCTTTTCGTGAATACAAAATCTTTAATAAATCTTGTTAAGAACTTGTCTAACTTGTTAAAAGAATATCACAAAAATTATACGAAAATTGTTAAGAAGTTAAATCGCAAATAACTTCTATATACTTGTTTAACAAAAAAATAAACTAAAGTAAAAGGATAGAAGATAGATGCTGTGATTTTTATACTGGTTCAACCTAAACTGTGGGCTACATCTAGTCCTCAGAGTTCCTCTGAGTATTTCACCAAATTAGGCTAAGTAGACCAGATGGTCTACTTCTAAGAATGACCGATGATAAGTGAATATTGGGGCCCCATTTTTAATTGTGACTCAAGCATAAGAAGTCTAATATGCTGCTGAGATTACATGCATCTATTTGATGTAAAATATTCAACTACGTGACTGGATTCTTGAAATTGAGGTAACACTATTGCTAATGTGAGGAGAAATTAGGCCAACACTACATTTTATGCAAATATGTTCAGGAGATACAAGTTAGACTTGATGGTTATGTTCAGAAAATTGGGGTTTGCAAAGGAATTGAGATGTGTGGAGAAGCTAGTACGAATGAACAGACATTAGAATAAGTTAATAAGAAACTAAAGGAAGTCAAATGAATGGAGAAAGTAATTTGAGAAAAGAAATCAATCGAGAGACTGAGAAAAACATGAGATAACATTACCTCAATTAAAGAATTAGTTAAGAATTTCAAGAACTAGGTATACGTATATTAAGTTTGGGTGATACCTTTTGGGTTGATGAATGCCCCAGACAGCAGTTAAGGCAATAAAGAATAACGTGTTCCAAATTTTACTTGGATTGATTAGTGACTATGATCATAGATGATATATGGAATATATTTGAAAAGTTGAGAAGAACAATTTATTAGTAACTATGATCATAGATGATATATGGAATATATTTGAAAAGTTGACGAGAATGATTTGAACGCTTAAGATAGTCTTACTTATCACGAAGGAAAAAATAATTGAATGCCAAATTCAATAAGAGTGAATCTCAGCTTGATTAAGTAAAATGTTGGTTTATATAATATCCGAACTTGGACTGTTAGTAAACCTAAAGAAAGAAGAGGCAATGATGAAGTGAGGAAACTTATGAGAAAAATGTGTCATTAAGATGGCCCAATGAAAGTAAATTTTTTTTGAGGAATTAAAAACACCGATTGAGTACAACACTAGTGTTAGCTAATTTCACTTGGATCTAAAGGTTATGTAATAATAAGGATGTTTCACACCAGAGATTAGGATGTAATTTGATACATCATAGTAAAGTGATTACATATATGCATCGAGACAATATAGGTCTCTTGAGATTAAATTATTTGGTACCTGACTTAGAATTTGCTATAATTAAAACCATTTTGAAAATTTAGAGATATTATATGTACAGTGAACTATTTTGGGTATTTACAAATCATTATAGTTCAGATGATGATTGAGTTGAAAGGAATTGGATACAAGATTAAGACAATGGATATAGTTACCGAAGGATCTTGATTGCATAAATGAATATTTTCTGGTAAATCTAGTTTTGTAATCTGATGTATTAAAAAAAATTCAATAATAGTGTAGCATGAATTTGGATATAAAGGTTACCAAACCTAGTGCAATAAAAAGCATAAAATAATGGAGTTAAAATTGGGGCAAAATGAAGTGTCATTTCCTACATTGAAATTAAGATTAGTTTTGCATGGAAGGACTAGAAAAACCCAAAATGAGGATTTAGAAATTATGAAATCATATTGAGAAATTAAAAATAAATTCAAATTTTGAGTTGAATTGAGAAAAGGATACTTTGTGATTGAAGTAAACAGTATGTATATCCGATACAAATGAATGAGAAAAAAATTATTTTTGGAGGAAGCATTCATAGCAACCAATGTTATACATCCTGGTAGTCATATGCTGAGATAACATTTAGTGGCTAGGGATGAAGAAACAAGTGATTGAATGTTTTATTTGCCAATAGTTTTAACTATTGGAAATACATTTGGAGCTTATATTTTGGAGTTCCTAGGAATATGAGATCAATATACAGTTCTGATTGAGTCTGATTGTAACAATCATTGTCACTGTAGTCTTAGTATGACCATAAATTGTATAATTGAGAGGTTGAATTTGAAGTTCTATGAGGCATATATGACAAAACGAGTCATCTACCTTTATATTGAGATGAAGAAGGCCTAAGAATAGTTAAATGCTAGAATTGATTAGAGATTCTATTGATAAAAGAAATTAATCTGTAGTAAAATTAAGTGATTTAAGAAAGAGGAACGAGTTAGGTGGATCAACATTAAAGATATGGATTATAAAGAGATGAATAAAGTGTTGCTTGAAGTACCACCTTGGCAAGGGGTGCTTAAGCTTGTTAAAAAAGGGAGCTAAGCTTGAATTGTATTGGTCCATATGAACTTATTGAGAGCATAGGACCATTGACTTAAGTTTGTCTCACCAATGTAGATATATTAGTTCCACACCGTGTTACATAAGTATGTTAAAAAAATCCATATGATCTGACACAGATGTATTATCGATATAGGAAGTGAAACTTGTGAGAAATATGAGATAAATATTGAGGCATCAGTTAAGAGAGAAGGATATCTGAATAAATAATTGAAAGACCAAATGATTACATTGACTATAATCAATTGGAAGAAATTGTTCGAATGATAAAATTAAATGGGAAATAAAGGAAACATTACCTCTGTGTTTGTTTTTGATGATTCGGATAAAAACTTCAAGGAGAAAATTTATTAAGGGGTGGAGAATAGTAACATCCCATTCCCATATTAAGGGTTAGAATTGAGAATACAATAAATGAGAAATAAAAGTGAGAGAAACAAAAATGCATTTCATGCTCATGTATAATATAGCATGCAGACACGTGAATTTGATCATTGCAGACATTACAATAATTGTTCATGCACTCATTTTATACTTCCTAGGTATAAATGATTGATTTAATGTGATTATGAGGTGGATAGTGAATATTTTGTTATGAAAATTGATTCAGTGAATTAAATTATCGATTTAGAATTTTTAAAGAGATTTGAGAATTTTTTGGAATTATAAGTAATTTTTGGACTAGGAAAAATGCCAAGTGGCAGGACAGTTATTAAATGGTAGTAGAAAAAATATCAAATGGAATTAAAATTATTGAAAAGTGATATTGGGATTTAATGATAATAGTCATTGAAAGTTGGGAGACAGTTGGCCTAGAATTTGGGAGAAAAATGAACTAGCATTCTAAAAGATCATAAGAGAACCATAAAAAAGTGACATGTGGCAAGTGACATGTGTCACTTGCCACACCACTTGTTTAAACCATGAAATTAATAAGTGAAAGACCCATTATTTTGGTGTTTCACTTGTCAATGGCTTCTCTTTCTTCGTAAATCTCTATTACCTTCATCTTCTTCAATTCTTCATCTTCTTCACATTTTTGCCTTACCAAGCTTCATTAATGTTGCACCTTGCTTTCATCCATCATTTACTCCTATTTTCTTTGTCTTCTTCACCTGACTACGAGAAGACCAAACCCATTCCTCCATGAGAGTTGATGGTTGTGTGATATATGGAAAGGATAGGGTTAGATGATTTTTTTTTTGAAGACCTTGAAGCTTAATCAGGTAAGTAGCACTTAAACCTTTATGGGTTGTTTAAATATAAGCATATGAAATGATTGTTTGGGATGAAAACGAAATTATAAAGGTAATGTTACGTTGATGAGGAATTAAGCAGGTTGTGTTATATTCTTGTTTATATGATGAGAAATAATTGATAAGTTGATATAGGGATGATTTTGAGATTTATTTTGGGTATAAATGATATGTTAGAAGGATCAAATTGTTGATGAAGATATAGATGCTTTTATGTTCTATTTTTATTCATAAAATGAACAATGAATTGTAAATTGTTTTATGGATGATTTGAATTGGAAATAGAGGTGACCTTGATGAAGAAATGATAGAACTTTGGAAATGAATTCTACTGGAGAATGTTATATGCTGTGTTTTACTAAACACACTTCTATAATTTGGACATAAATTGGACTTTTAATATCCAAATTGGATGTAATTGATTTATAGCAAACTAGAAACATAAGGCTACATTTTTCATGAAGAAATAGAACTTGAACTATGTCTTGAAGAGTCTTGAAGTTTGTCTTGAAGTTGAGACTTGTGTTTTGTCGAGGTACAAGAACAGTTGGTAGTATTTTGAAGATAACGTGCATGATACTGAACTAAAATTCATGAATTGGATGTCATTAGAAACTTAAGAAATGGATGCAAATTTTATTAGAAGAAAGTATTACATAAAAGCTTCATTTGATAGGTCGAAACGGTCATACAAAACTGACCTAAAAAGTTGTCCTGAGAAAACAGGAAAAATTGCAGAATAAGTGGGAAAAAAGTTTCTGTCACCATCGTGGCAGAGGATGACATGATCTTGGGCATTTAATTTTCATGGAAATATTGTGATTATGCTAGGGTTGAACTTATTAAGGATGAAGTGAATAATTATGATGCTTTTAGACTTAATTTGCGCTTAAAATGAGGACATAACCTAGTGAATAAATTGCTTGCTGTTAAGAATATGAAGTTAAGGATTTTATGAATGGTATTTATGTAATTGAAGATGCATAAACAATCAAGTAGATTTTTATGATGGGATGCAATCAAATTGGAATTCAGATTAGTGTGGAATAAGGTTGTATTGTGATAAAGAATTCTTAGAAATTTGGAGTATAATTGATGTGTGTATAAGTGTTGAATTCATGAGCATGAAGGAAGAATAATGTAAGGCACAATTGTGGCCCCTAGAGAAAATGTTTCTGTCACGATTATAACAGGGACACCACAATCGTGGCCAGACTTATGGAGATAAAGAGTTGTCCTTTGATTGTTATATGAACAAATCAATACTAGGGTGCTTCCATATGATGTAATTAGGTTTAAGTGAGATCTTGAACACCCCTAGTTGATAAGAAATGAGATAAGTAAAGCAAGTAAAGTGCATTAAATAATAAAGAATGATTAAAAGATGTTAATTGATTATGAGATGTGAATAAAGGAAATAGACCCGGGATTGTCAATATAAGCATGCATTATACATTACGTGTATACATATGTGTATAATTGAATGTTTATGAAATTGTTCAATATATAATGTGTGTGCAATATGTATATTGAAAAATATGGTTATACATGATAGAACGTCAGCATCCAGTCGTTTCTAGATCAAGGAAGCTAATTCTAATCTGGAGAGTGTTGTGAGTAACCTAGACGGTCTCAGTCAATTAATTGTTTGTTGTGATTATGCTTTGAATTGTCGATTCCAGACATTGAAGGTCCGATGTTTTGATTCATGAATGTGATAATTGAAGTTCTCCTTGTATGTGAATTGGATGAAATAAATATTACTCAACAATTTTGTTGAATGCTAGACCAGGTTCCGATGATAAATATCTTCTGAATGTGAATGTAAAATCATGTGATTGATTGAGAACATGAAAATGTGAAGCATTCCATACATGAATGCATGATAAGATAATGAGAGTTGTGACCTAAGTAGCCACCGAAAACGAGCTTAAAGCTCCAATTGTGATTAAAAACCAAAGGCTCACTATGTAAAATGAGCCCTGTATCCCTAAAGGATAAGGGACAGTATAAATGACCCTGGTATCCGTAATGGATACGGGGACAGTTTAGGCACTTAGTCAATTAATTGTTTGTTGTGATTATGCTTTGAATTGTGTTATTAATGTGTGATTAATTGTTCGATTCCATACATTGAAAGTCCGATGTTTTGATTCATGAATGTGATAATTGAAGTGCTCCTTGTATTGGAATTGGATGAAATAAATGTTACTTAACAATTTAGTTGAATGTCGGGCCAGGGTTTGATGATAAGTATGTTCTGAATGTGAATGTGAAATCATATGATTGATTGAGAATATGAAAATGTGAAGCATTCCATAGATGAATGCATGATCAGATAATGAGAGTTGTGAACTGAGTAGCCATTAAAAACAAGCTTAAAGCTTTAAATTTGATAGGAGCTAAAGGCTCATTATGTAAAATGAGCCCTGTATCCCCAACAAATAAGGGATAGTATAAATGAGACTGGTATCCACAATAGATACAGGACAGTTTAGGCACTCGGTCACAACAATGTAATAATTGGAAAAGAGTCACATGAACATTTTATATACATTTTAATACGAGTGCTTGATTGATTAAAATCCATTGGCATCTTGTATTTGGATAAGAATGTGATATGTGATGCTCCATGCAAAATCCAAAGATGTGAATTATATGATACGTATGTTGATGTGTTGCACGAATTGAGTGAACCATCGATGATGGTTGCCTCATTGAGTTCACAAAACTGACCGCAATTTGCAACATACTTTTCAAGCTCAGAGGAGACATCCAGTTAAACCAATTAGGGCTTAACCATTGCATTCAGATAAAAGATAGAGGTTAGGATCTGTTGATGTCTACAATTATACTTCGTTATTTTTGTATTAATGTGTGTAATCATAAGTACTAAACAATGTAAATTAAATGATTCAAAAATAAAGTGACATTTTGACTGAAAGTATTTTGTTTATGTAATCAGCCCCAATTGATTACTGAAATTTTGATGATATGTGCATTGTTTATAATATTAGTGTTTGGAATTGTTTATAAAAAATAAAAGGGGCCATCAATGATTATCGGTTTTCTGAAAAATGAGTGTAATGTTTAAAAAAGCATATATATATTTCTCAATAAGTTTTGTTTGACTGTTCTAGCACGCCCCTTTCATATGGTACGTGTTCAAATATCCTCGGGATGTACGAATACGTGTTCGGTTGATGTGGGTGCTACACTGAGCTTTAAGCTCTTTTTCATTGGAAACTTCGGTCATAACTGCCTTTGTATTTCATGCATTCATGGAATGATATGCATTACATATATTTAATCAATCACATTCACATTCTCTTTTTCATTCACATTTGTAATGGGATTTAGTCTGACATTCAACTTATAAGTTGAGAAAACATTTATTCAGTCACATTTGCTTTCAAGGAACACTTCCAATATGTTATTCATGCGTCAATGGCCTTAGACATTTAATGTACGGAAATCAGTATATATACATCACATATCAATTCAATTTATAATTTAACAAACAAACAATCATAATGAGATCAACCTAGGTTACTCACAGTTTTCTCCCTTTAACTATTGCTTTGAAGTCCTGGCAATGTTTGGAAGCGGTCGGTCAATGTGCTCCTCTAAATCATGCAATCATATACATTTTTACATCACTAATTTGCACATTCATATGAATAATCAATCATAAGTACATTTATACATGTTTCATGTATTATGCATGTTAAATGACAAATCCCTTAGAATGTTTCTTTAATATAATTTATACGCAATTTATAACACCTTACAATCATTCTTTATCCATAATACACTTTACTTACTTTAATTCTTTCATTCAAAATCAACTAAATTCATTTAAGATCTCATTTAAACATAAATACCTCATATGGAAACAGTCTAGCCTTGATGAGTTCGGAAATCACTAAAAAAAACCTTTGGAAGTAACAGACGGGTCACGATTGTACAGGTGAATGATCATGACTTTCAAAAAAAAGTCACGATCGTGCTTCTCAAGAAAAGTAACAATCGTGCAGAAGTGTGATTATGCTTTTCGGCCTTTTTAGCAAATCTCATGATTGTGCAGGAGCACGATCGTGCCTTACAATGCTTTTCTTCTTCCTTCTTTTTATTCGAAACCAACACAAATTAAAACACCCATTTGTCAACAGTTTTTCCAAAATTCTTTACCTTAAAAACAACATCATTTCACACTAATTCAAATACCAATTTTGTTGTATTAAACTATCAACTTCTAATTAATTGATTTATTATCTTCAGCTGTATATTATCATTCATAAACTCCTATTCATTTTCCATAACATCACATTCATAGTATCAAATAATTCATTGCCAAAATTCCATCATTTCAAGTTGATGACCTCTTAATTTATACCTCAGTTTTAGTTCAGTATTCTCTATACATAATCCAAACCCATGATTGATCACAATCACCAAAATAGAACATATTCCTAAACTCTTCCATTTCAAATTTGCTGCACATTTTCTACTCCCCAATTATCATTCTAATTCATCTCATTTTAAGACACCAAAATACAACCTTATTAAGAACTCATGATTTATCATTCCTTAGAATCCAAAAATAAGGCATGACTCCATTTTTTTAAAAATCCTTCGTCTCTTTAATCTTATCACCGAAGTTTCTCCATACTAAAACAAGTCATGCCTGCATCAACTCACAAGACTTGAAACATAATATCTTTATTATTATTACCACCCATGTTAACTTAAAAAAAAAATCAATTCCGTAATCATTATCCTCAATCTCAAATTACTCATCATATTAGTGTCATTTAACACCATCCATAAATATCAAAACATTACTTGCTTAATAAAAATCTCAAACTCTTCAGTAAAATTCCAGAAGTTGAGAGAAAGAATGAGGGATTTCGGTGGAGAAAAGCAAGGATAGAGAGAGAAAACTGAAAACAACAAAGAGGCTGAATTTGTAAGGTGTAATATTGATGTATTATTTAAGCATAACATAAGTCAAATACACAAGAATGAAAGAGTTACTGTTTCAGTGATGAATGAACAAGGATAGAATGGATGATTTTAATCGAGAGCAAACATGAGGGCTCAAAACTTTTCCTTGCAAAAACATTACTAGGTGTCTCAATTATGCATTGACATATGTCACCAATAAATGTATCACATTTGTCCTCCATTTAAGCCATAAAATGTCACACTTCCATTTGACTCTTATTTCTACTATAATTTATCAATTATCCTACTACTTGACATTTTTCTTAGTCCAAAAATGCTCCAAATTTTAAAAAATTTCCTAAATTTCACCGAAAAAGCTAAATTAAATTTAATACACCCCAAATCCATTTTAAAGACAAATAATCCACATGTTATAATCACATTAAAATCAATTACACCTGAAAAATGTAAATGAATGCATGTACAATCATTTTGATGAGTGTCAACATTAATATTCACGTGTATGTGTATACCATATTATGCATGAGCGTGAAATGCACTTCTAACTTCTCAATAATCTCTCGTGTAAAATATCCTAGGGTTCTAACCTTTATCATGAGATAATGAGATGTTACAAATCTCCCCTCCTTAGGAAATTTCGTCCTCAAAATTCTTACTTGATTGATGAAATAGGTGGGAATATTGTTTTCTCTTATGTTATTGCATTTTCCAAGTTGTTTCCTCAATCGAGTGATTCTTCAATGGGATTTTCACTAATGGAATCACTCGGTTTCTCAATTCTTTGGTTTGATATCCCACCATCTTGATCGGCTCCTCAACATAACTTAGATTACTAGCAAATTCAATCTCTTGGTCTAGTAATACATACATCAGATCCAACTGATATCTCCTTAGCATACTCACGTAGAATACATTATGTATTTGAGAAATTTCACTCAGTAAGGCTAATTTGTATGCCAGTGGTCCTATCCTTTTAATGATTTCATAAGGACCAATGTACCTTTGACTCAACTTACCCTTCTTGCCAAATCTCAACACTCCTTACCAAGGCGAGACTCTCAGAAATACTTTATCTCCTATATTGTATTCCATATCCCTTTTGTGCTGATCTACATATCTCTTTTGTCTATCTTGAGCTACTTTTATTTAGTTTTCAATTAGTTTCACCTTATCCACACAATCTTTTATCAAATCTGGGCCTTCTATCATTCTCAAACCTTCTTTATCCTAATATAGAGGCGATCAACATTTTTTGTCATACAACACTTCATAAGATGTCATTCTGATACTACTGTGGTAGTGTTTATTATAAGCAAATTCAATCAAGGCTATTACTGATCCTATACTCCTTAGAACTCCAATACACATGCTCTAAGCATATCCTCAATAGTATTGATTGTCCTTTCACTTTGTCCATCAGTTTGAGGATGAAATGTAGTAATAAAGTTCAACTTTCTACCCATAGCTGATTGTAGACTATTCCAAAACCTTGAAGTAAGTCTGGGATCCCAGTCTGATACAATGGAGACTAGAATCCCATGCAATCTAACTACCTCATTCACGTACCTCGGAGCCAACTAGTCTAGTGAGCTACTTTCTCTCATTGGCAAGAAATGGGCTAACTTAGTCAATCAATCCACCACAACCCATAAAGCATCATTTTGCCTCGAAGTTTTTGGCAATCCCATAATGAAATCAATTATGATTCATTCCCATTTGCACTCCGGAATAGGTAACCAAATGAAGATTCATTCCCATTTGCACTCCGGAATAGGTAACCAAATGAAGCTTCCAAATTGGAGCCTGATGTTTAGTCTTAATCTGCTACCAAGTTAACACTTAACTATAGAGTCAGCTACTTGTTTCTTCATCCCTAGCCACTAAAAATGTTGCTTCAGTGTGTTATACATCTTGGTGGAACTAGGATGCATAACATAAGCTACTACATATGCCTCCTCTAGAATTTCTCTCTTCAGATTATCAATGTTAGGCAAACATAACCACTGTTTTAACTATAAAGTCTCATCTCTCAATTCAAATTCTATATCTAGATTCTCCTTTATCTTCACAATTAGCTTTATTATTTTAGGATCTTTATTTTAAACTCTTCTAATCTTGTCAACATCAGTGTCAACTTTAATGTAGCTGTCAAAACCTTGTTCTGTTTTAAATTTAACTCCTCATTCAAAGATCTCAATTGAATTAAGCTTAGTAGTCTTGATCTCTGAATTTAAGCTACACTTCTTTTTGACTTCCTGCTCAAGGCATTTGCCACTACATTAGCTTTTCCCAAATGATGCTTAATCATGTAGTCATAATCCTTTAATAGTTTTATCCATTTCCTCTGTGTCATGTTGAAATCCTTCTGATTTAGGAGATACCTCAGGCTCTTATAATTAGTGTATAGTTGGAATGTCTCTCTATATAAATAATGTCTCCTTATCTTTAAAGCAAAGATCACTACTGCAAGCTTTAAATCATGTACTAGATAGTTTATCTCGTGAGACCTTAATTGTCTCGATGCATAGGCTATCACCTTGCCATACTGCATCAATGCACATCCTAAGCCTTGATGCAGAGCATCACTATACACTATATAACCACCAGTTCCCGATGGAATAGTAAACATCGGCATTGTAGTCAACCGATGTTTCAGTTCCTTAAAACTTCTCTAACATTCATCATTCCATCTGAAGATCATATTCTTCCTCAAAAGTTTAGTCAGAGGGGTGGAGAGCAATGAGAACCCCTCAATAAACCTCTGGTAATATCTGGTTAATCTTAGGAAACTACAAACTTTTGATACATTGTTCAGAGCCTCCAATTTCATTATTGCATCTATCTTCTTTAGATCCACTTGAATACCTTGCCCACTTACTATATGACCCAAACACACTACTTGACTTAGCCAAAATTCACATTTACTGAATTTGGCATATAGTTATTTCTCCCTCATAATCTGTAAGATTACTCTCAAGTGTTCCGTATGCTCTTTCTACTCTTCGAATATACCATGTCATTGATAAACATTGTCATAAAGTGATCCAGGTAGGGCTGAAGCACCTTATTCATCAATGTCATAAATGTAGATGCGGCATTAGTAAACCCAAATGGCTTTATTAGAAACTCATAATGCCCATACCTGCTCCAAAAAGCACTCTTCGGTACATCAATCTTTGCTATCTTCAACTGACAATACCCAAACATCAAGTCCAAATTAGTGAACACCTAAGCTCTCTACAACTGATCAAACAAGTCATCAATTTTAGGCAATGAGTACTTATTCTTCACTCTTACCTAATTCAGTTGCCTATAATTGATGTACAGTCTCAACATTCCATCCTTCTTCTTCACAAATAAGACTGGAGTTCCCCAGGGTGAAACACTAGGTCTAATTATCCCCTTTTCCAATAACTCCTACAGTTGAGTTTTCAACTCCTTCAACTCCACAGGTGCCATCCTACATGGAGGAATAGATATAGGAGCAACACCTGGAACTAAATCGATTGTGAAATCTATTTCTTAATCTGAAGGTAAACCAGGTAACTCTACGGGAAACACATCCAGGTATTCCCTAACTATAGGAATGTCCTGCATAGTCAGCTTAGTTTGGGTATCAATGATGTGGGCTAAATAGGCCTTATATCCACCTTGCATCGATCTCAAGGCACTCATAAATGAGATCAGCCTGGTTGGCACTACTTGGCTAATACCTCTAAACAATGCTCTCAACTGATTAGGAGACTCAAATATTACCTCTTTATGTAGCAATTCATAATGGCCCTATCAACAGTGAGCCAATCTATGCCTAGGATAACATCTATTTCCTTTAACTGCAACACAATCAAGTCTACCTATAATTCTACTTGTTCAATTCAAATCAAACACCTCTTGCAGACTTCCCTTATCATAATGGTACTACCTATCAATGTACTCACCTCTAATCTATATCTTAATAACTCTCTATCGTAATTTAACCTAGATGTCATATGTGGTGTGATAAAGGGATGTGTAGATCTAGGATTTAGCAATGCAAAAGCCTCAAAAGTAAATATAACTAACACACTTACAATGACATCAGGAGGGTGGTCTTGAGCCTCTTGTCTATTTATTACATACACTTGGTTCTAAGAGTATGGTTGATTGCTCTACACCTCAGTCCTAATAGTAGGACTCCCAAAACTCATTCTACTTCTACCACGACCTTTCTGTCTAGACCCACCGGCTCAGTTTTGCTAAACTATAGTTTCTGTTGCCACACTTCCTCTCCTACTAGGCTGTGCTCCAAACATAATAGAGCAGTCCCTGATCTAATGATCAAATGAGTCGCATTGAAGGCAAGCTCCTATTAACTTTTAGCATTCACTACTATACTTCTTCCTAAAATGCTCACAATTTGGCAACTAACTCGATCCTACACCTTTTCCACTATCAGAGTAAACAAAATTACCTCTTTGTTTGAATCCCGACTGTCTTGATCTAGTTGGTGGTTTGAAAGCTTGGTTCTAATGCTTGCTGAACCTTTTACCAGAACTGTCTTAAGATTAACTGGGCCTCTCTTATTTAGACTCTAATCCATATTCTAACATAATATCATTCAACAACTGGTCAATTTAGATTAAGTAAGCTTGTAGTTCTGTAAAACTACCCAGTCTAGAAACAGGTTAGAAATGACTAACTTCATCTAGATCTCTATGTTTAGCCCATCTTCAAATCTCTTGCACTTGTCCTCCTCAGTAGGAATTAAGGCAGTAGCATATCCCATTAGTTCGTTAAACTTAAACTTATACATAAGTTCGTTAAACTTAAACTTATACATAAGTTCGTTAAACTTAAGTTCATACATAACTACTGATAAACTACCCTACTTTAGTTTTAGAGATTCCTTCATCTTTAGGCATGTAATTCTCTTTGAAGACCCTTAGGAAGTCTTCCCATCTCAAACTGTTAGGCCTAATGGTACTGCCTAGAATAGTTTACACCATTAGTATGCTGGGCCGTGTAGAAAGGAGAATATATAGTTCAACCTCTCGTTCGACTCACAGTTCATCTCTCGACCTCTGCATGTTCAATGATAAATTCCTAGGTATATTTCTTTAACACACTTTATACTTAATTTATAACACCCTCTAATAAGTCTTTAATCCTACTCACTTTAATCGTTTCATTCAACATCAACTAAATTTATATAAGACCTCATTTAATCCTAAATACCTTATATGGAAACACCCTAGCCTAATGAGTTATCAAGTTCGGAAATCACTAAAAAAAACACCTTTGGAATTAACAGATGGGTCACAATAGTATAGGTTTATGATTCTACATCGTGCCCTACATTGCTTTTCTTCTTCATTCCTTCTTTTTATCCAAAACCAACACAGATTAAAACACCCATTTCTTAACAGTTTCTCCATAATTGTATACCTCAAACACAACATCATTTCACACTAATTCGAATACCAATTTGATTGCATTATACTATAAACCTTTAATCAATTGATTTACCATCTTCAAATGCATATTATCATTCATAAAATCCTATTCATTTTCCATAACATCACATTCATAGTATCAAATAATTCATTGCCAAAATTCCATCATTTCAAGTTGATGACCTCTTGATTTATATCTCAGTTTCAGTTTAGTATTCTCTGTACATAATCCAAACCCATGATTGATCACAATCACCAAAATAGAACATATTCCTAAACTCTTCCATATCAAATTTGCTACACATTTTCTACTGCACTAACCTTCATTTTAACCCCAATTATCATTCTAATTCATCTCATTTTAAGACACCGAAATACAGCCTTATTTATAACTCATGATTTATCATTACTTAGAATCCAAAAATAAGGCGTCACTCCATTAAAAAAAAAATCATTCATCTCTTTAATCTTATCACCGAAGTTTCTCCTTACTAAAACAAGTCACGCATGCATCAACTCACAAGACTTGAAACATAATCTCTTTATTAATTTTACCCACCATTTTGTTGCAAACAAAAATCAAGTCCATAATCATTATCCTCAATCTCAAATTACTCATCATATTAGTTCCATTTAAAGCAAGGATAGAGAGAGACAATGGAAAACAGTGGATAGGCTGAAGTGATTCAGCTCTTGCTTTGTAAGGTGTAATATTGATGTATTAATAACGTAAGCCAAATACATAAGAATGAAAGAGTATAGTGCTTTGGTGATGAAGGAACAAGGAGAGAATGGATGATTTCAGTGGAGAGTAAGCATGGGGGCTGCAAAAATTTTCCTTGCAAAAATGTTACTAGATGTCTCAATTATGCATTGACACATGTCATCAATGTATGTATCACATTTTCCCTCCATTTAAGCTACCAAATGTCACATTTCCATTTGAGTCTTATTTCTACCGTCATTTGTCAATTATCCTACCACTTGACATTTTTCCTAGTCCAAAGATACCCTAAATTTTCAGAAATTTCCTAAATTTGACCAAAAAATTCTAAATCAATTTTAATACACACCAAATCCATTTTCAAGAAAAATAATTCACAATTCACGTTATAATCACATTAAAATCAATTATACCCAGAAAATGTCAATGAATGCATGTACAATCGTTTTAATGCGTGTCAACATTAATATTCACGTGTACAGGTATACCATATTATGCATGAGCATAAAATGCACTTCTAACTTCTCAATAATCTCTCATGTACAGTATCCTAGGGTTCTAACCCTTATCATAAGATAATAGGATGTTATATATGTCTTTCCATAATGTCTCCTCTAAAGATTAAGATTACAGTTACCTTTAATACTTCTACCACATCTTACACTTAATATTAATGGTATTTATTATTATTGATGCTAGTAATTTTTGAATCCCTATATTAAATGTTTTTGATTTTACAGGACAATAATACTTATGAATAACTTAATAATTTCTCCTTTATAGTACAATGTATGATTATAAGGATAATAGAGTCATGAATGTTAGATATAATAAGAGTGAATATGTAAGGTTTCTAATGTTTCATA
The DNA here is from genome assembly GCA_027563595.1 of Erythroxylum suave. Taxonomy (NCBI): domain Eukaryota; kingdom Viridiplantae; phylum Streptophyta; class Magnoliopsida; order Malpighiales; family Erythroxylaceae; genus Erythroxylum; species Erythroxylum suave. The sequence goes on along the minus strand of JAOSBN010145180.1, from coordinate 6,548 downwards.
TTCTATTTATTATATAATTTTTTGAAAAGTTAAAGTGAATTAATAGAATGTGAAAAAGGAATAAGACATCACAGTAAAAGGTAACATATTCTTACAACAAAAAATAAGAGGAACTGTGTTGCCTTACCAGTTCTGCAAAATAGGAATTATGGATGTCTAATAAGATATTCCTTTACATTAAGCCAAAGTGATAGGTGCCGATTGTATTATGTTTTGCTGGATGATTTAAAGTATGTATTATATGATTATCATAGGGTTAGAATTATGTTATTGTTGTTGTTTGTATGTAATATATTTGTTTGATTGATTTAGAGCAAGACTTTGATCTTAATTTTATGTTTGAAGAGGTGTTTGATGTGTTTGTGGCTGTATAGGAATAGGAATGTGAAGAAAGAGAAGATGTTGGTGCATAGAGGTTGGTTACGATTGGGACAAGCCTGACAAACAACAATTATAACAAATTTCTGCTTTTTTATCTCAGGAGTTAATGGATCTTTTAAAGTTTTAGGGCTATTTTTGAAAACAAATTAAGTGGAGAAACCATGGTAAAAACCCTAGACACCTCAAGAACTATTTAACAAAAAAAAAAAAAAGTAGCAGCCACTACAACAGAGAAAATTAAAAGAAGACATCAAAAAAAGCTTCAAAGAAATTCTATATTTTTCAGATCAAGACATAAACTAGTTTTCCTTTCTTTTCACTTTATTTATTTCTTTGTTTTGAAGGTATATTTGTTTCTAGGATGTTTAACATGATTATTGGTTTCTAGATCCCTATTAGGGATTGTTCTTGAATTGTTTTGTGAACCTTAATTATTGCTAAATTTAATATATCTATCAATGTTTGTGATAATTGTCATGTATACTTGATAATAAATTTAGAGAGAGAATAAAATTTATTAGTGTTAAGTTATTCAACTAGAGTTAGCAACTTAATAAACCTGCAATTATTAGATTAACGAACAACTGAAGATAGATCTTCCATTATGAAATAAATTAAATATATAGGATTGCTTTTGATCTAACTAAATAAGTTAGAAGTAGTTTATGAATTGAGCGATTGCAAATCTATAAATTTGAAATCAATTAGGGCTACTTAATTAGATCTTAAAATAGAGTAATCAAAACCTTAAGAAATCTTGGATCCAACATAAATTCAATCAACAAGATTAAGGGAAACAAAATAAGGATTCTTAAATTTTCAACTTTAATAAATCTAAATTTCGTTGGCAACTCATTTATTAATTCTTATTTGTTTCATTTTATTATTTGTTTTAGTTTTAGTTATTTATTTTCATTCAAATAAAATTCTTAGTGCTTTAGAAAAAGTTTCATTAAAATTTTTTATACGTCTATAGTCCTTGCAGGAATGATACCCTTGATACTATAAGATACGATCTGTATACTTGCGATATTAAGAGTTTTATTATTTTCTAAAACTTGCACAACAAGTTTTTAACATTGTTTTTGAGGATTTTTAACATCTTATATGATTAGAATTCCTTTGACTTAATAATTTGATATTTTTCTTGTGTAAGTGCAGGCATCTGAACAAAAATAAGAACAAAAAAATTATAACAACTTCAAACTGAGCAACTTGTTAATTTTTTCTTCAAACAAATGAAGGCATTACAAAATGGATGGGAATTATAACAACACATATAATCTTTGGTGGCTATATCATTCATGGGTTATCAATGTGAGAGATTACATGAGAGCACAAAGTCCTCCAAGTTTCTAGTAGGACGAGCCTAGATCTTTAGAGTCAAGCTCTTTCAATTGAAAGTTAGATCTGTTTAGTTCCATGGTTGACAAGTTATTAGACAAGATGGACAAGCTAGAAGGGGGGAAGAATATTGAAGCCACAATTGATCAATTTATAAAGAACTGGTCCTTTAATACCCATAACTTAGAGGTTCAACTGGATTAACCTTCCAATGCATTGTTATTGTCTTCATGCATATTAAAACTCTCTTGGAAAACTCAGTGGCTAGCTTTACCATTAGCAAGATATTCCATTAAAATTTATATGAAGCATAATCATTTATTGCATCAGCATAAGTGTTTGAAGAAGCTAATGAAGTCTCTATTCAAGATGTGAATGAAGAAGAGGAAAAGGAATATGTGACAACGAACATAGAGCTTAAAGAATACAAGAAAGTCTCCGTTCAAGACGCAAAAGTAGAAATGAAGGAGGAATAGATGAAAGAGGACATACAGGTTGAAAAGGCCATGGAATTCTTTGTTTAAGAAGTAGAAGCCGAAGAGGAGACATGGTTAATTGCTGAAGAAGAGCATTTCACCTTCATATAGGAAAAACTGCTAGATTTGATTGAAGATTTTGGGACTTTCATCATTCCCTATTTTATTTACAATTTGATATTAAAATGGGCATTACTAGACTTATATGGATTTCTTAATTTTATCAATTATGCTTGTTATTATATTGCAACATGTAGTTTATTTACAGGCTACTAAACTAAAATTGAGTGACATGGGTAGAAATAAGCCACTCATAATAGACCCAAGTTGAGCATAAATGTAAAAAGTATGTAAAGCTAATGATGTAAAAGAAAAGCTAATAGGGAGACGACCCAAGAATTATGATTTTTAATTTTTAATTTTAATTTTAGTTTTTTTGTTACTACTTTTCTCTTTTTATATGTTTAGGTTTATTTTGTAGTGAGTGAATTTTTGGAATTTTATACTATGGAGTGTCTTTAATTCCATCACACATACCATCATCGTCGAAGCAACATAAGTATTCTTGCCATAACATAACTTTTTCTTTATTGTTTTATTGTTATTTTTATTGTTTTTTTCCATATTAAGGATAATGTGTTGCTCAAGTGGGGGATGTATATGCAATTGCATATCAATTGTGTGTGAATTTTATGTTTATTTTGAGTTAGATTTTGATTTGGTTGACATAATGTAACATTTTATGCATGATGTGTGCATATTATGAATGTCTCAGTGGCAAGAATTGAACAAAATTTGCTTATTTTGAGCATGGTCATGTAAATTGTAAAGGCATGGTAACATGTGAATTTTATGTTTTAAGTGTCTTTAGGATGAATATGTATGTTAATTAGGATATGACAGCTATTCTTTAACTTTAGGAAATTTGTTTGTATACTTTTATAATTATAGTCAATTAAATTTGTTAGAATTATTAATACCCTTTTGTGGGAGTGACTGACTAAGAAGAAATGATATAGACCAAAAAGTAAAATGCTAAATAATAACTATATTGTTGGCCCTTTTAAAAAAGTTTTTGTTAAAAGTAAAGCTAGTAGCTAGTTGAGAGTTGTAATATAGTTGAGTAACCAAGGACATTCACAACAAAATGTTTGTCTTCACATCAAAAGGTTTTAATGACACTCCAACTAAGCTAGATAAAATCATAAATTAGTTGGGTAATTGAGGGACAATCATAACAAGGTGTTTGCCTTCACACCGAAAGACTAGGTTGTCGTTAAAGAAAATATAAAAAAGGTGTTACAATAACTTAAACTTACTGATATTTTAATAATAGCAAGAATTTTCATGAAAGGTTATTTAGTAATAGTTTGCCTTTTTGATTGATTAATAGTAATAAATACACACTTACAAGTGCTATAAGTGTATGAATATGGTGTTAATATTTTGAAAGATATGTATATTCAAATCAAAGCACTTAAACATGAAAGGAATAAGTTAGTACATCGTCACATTTTAAGTGATTCATTTTTGAGATTAAGTTAAATCCATAATATTGATGTCATTGTACCATTATTGTAATGTTTCATGATTGTATGTTCATGTATTTATATGCTTTTTTGTTTATGTATTAAGTTTTTCTTGAGGACAAGCAAAGTTTTAAGTGTAGGGATGTTGATAAGTGTAGATTATATTATGTTAATTACAATAGACTAACTATCCATTATCTTGAGTTTCTTAACGCTCGTCACTTGAAAAGAGTAGAAATCTTAAAGTCAAGCATAAAATATTATGTCAAGACCAAGGCAAGATAAGCCAGTTTGAACTCGACATAACCACAACGGGCACAGGATTCAACCAGTGAGGAGTCAAAAGAGGAAGAGACAATGGGATGGGAGAAGGTAACAGAAGCTTTCTCAAATACTAACAGAGCCATTTTAGAAAGTGCCTAGGTGTTGAAGGAGATTCCTAGAGAATGAAGAAACCAAAGATGGGACATACAACGTATTAACAGATATTTTGAGGCTCAATATGTTCAGCTATCACCTCTGATACCATCACCACCTCAATCACCATGACGGTTCTATACTCTAACTATTGTCTTTTATTTTTATTATTATTTTCAATTGTTCTTATGATTTTCTTATTTGTTAATTTTTATTCCCACCTTTTGTATTGTTTTTCTAACATTAAGGACAATGTGTTGTTGACAGCACGTGTCAAGTGCAGTGAAAAATTTACCTGACTCTGCACACTAAAATTTGTAGTTGCGGTAAGTTAGGAACGAATCCACAGGGAATGTTTGGTTAATTTTTGTAATGAAATTAATTAATGCAAGGAAAGAAAATGGGGGGGTTTTGGGGTTTCAAACAATTTAGAAAATTAAAGTAAAAGTAAACTGTCGAAAATAAATTAAAACAATTAAAACCCAACTACCAAATAACCTAGGATACGATCTCTAGATTCAATTTGACAGTCGCATTACGAACTGGCAAACGATCAATATAGGCAATAACCTCACACGTTCCGGTTATCCAACCTAAGTTATGTTGTTCCTAATGATTAACAATCGCTAAGCGCTACTTACAAACATGAAAAGTAACGATTACGGATTACATTCGATATTTTAGCAATAGGTTCAAAATAAACAATCAAAATAACATATTAAGATCATTTATCCTAAAACCATCCAAATCAATACCAACATCATAACAATTCGAAAATAAATTACAGCTTTATAATGATAGAAATAGCTTAACCGTGACTTGACGTCGATATTCCTGCGGAACAGTTGTCGGGAAATTAGCCTTTCATTTCTATTTTCATGATCCAACCACAGACCATCTCACCCATTGGCTTCGGAAATCTTAAGCTTACTCTCTCTATATGCTGTTCATGGCTCTCCACGTTTTTACTCTCTTTGTTCATCGCCGACCTCTCGCTTTTGTTCTTCGTATTTTCTTTTTTGTTGCCCTAGAATCGCCCCCATCGCATAATCTCTTGCATCACACATGATGTCAAATGGGAGGTTCCAATATGGTGGTTGAATCACCAGTGGCGATGCCAGAAGCTCCTTAAGTTTGTTGAATGCTTCTTTGCACCTCTCGTCGAACTCAAAAGGGACATCTTGTTGAAGAAGCTTGCACAGCGGTGCAGCTATCTTTGAAAAATCCTTGATGAATCTTTGATAAAATCCTGCATGCACCAGAAAAGAATGCACTTCCGTTGCAATTAGGATCTAAAGATAACCTGAAAAGCCATCTAAAAAGCAATAATAGTCATAACTAGCCAATCTCTTAAGCATATGATCAATAAAAGGAAGGGGAAAGTGATCATTACGAGTAGCAGCATTCAACTTCCTACAATCAATACATACTTGCCATCCGGTTTGCATTCTAGTGGGAATCAACTCACCTTCCTCGTTTGACACAACGGTGATTGCATACTTCTTTGGAACCACTTGGACAAGACTTACCCACTTACTGTTAGAAATCAGGTAGATAACCCCAGCATCAAGAAGCTTTAGTACCTCCTTCTTCAAAACTTCCATCATTGGAGGATTCAGCCTACGCTGAGCTTGCCTTGTAGATTTTGCGTCATCCTCCAACAAAATGCGGTTCAAGCATATGGAAGGGCTTATCCCTTAGATATCTGTGATGGTCCACCCGATTGCCTTCTTATGCTCCCTTAGCATTCGAACCAACCTCTCCTCTTCAGTTGAAGTCAACTCCGCCGAAATGATAACTGGGAGAGTCTATTTATCTCCAAAATAGGCATACTTCAGATGTGTAGGGAGTGGCTTCAATTCCAATTTTGGGGCTTGCACATCAGAAGGTAACAACTTCTAGTAAGCTTTAGGTAGTTGAATAGAAGCCAAATCATACCTTTTTGAAGAGCTCTCTAATGAGTCCAAGGCAGCTGTCATTTCCACAATCTCGTCTCCCATCTCAACATCAATGTTGGCTTCTACTTCCATATCCTCGGTTAAAGCTGTGTTTAAATGATCCTTGTAACTTAATTTAAATATTTCTTGCACCAACGAATCAATCACATCAATAGAAAAAGCACAATGATCATTAAGAGGATGTTTCATGACATCAAAAATATTGAAATGAATTACTTCCCCATCAAATTCCATTGTGAGGATGTCTTTACGAACATCTATCTTAGTTTGAGCTATATTAAGGAATGGTCTACCCAATAAGATAGGTATCGGATTGCATGAAGTGTCATCATTCATAACTACCATAGAAAAATCTGCAGGAAACATTAACTCATTCACCTGCACCAAAACATCCTCAACCACACCATCAGGATAAGCATTAGTGCGATCAGCCAATTGGATGA
>JAOSBN010145172.1:0-25152 GCA_027563595.1 Erythroxylum suave | reverse complement strand
GGTCACACACAAAGAGTGATGTGATTTGGGCTTATTCTCTTGGGCCTAATTTATTAGGCATTGAATAAATATATATGAATCTATTTATTGGGCTAGAGTGAATTAAGTTGTTGGGCTTTTATTATATGAGATATAATGGGCCGAAACTTATTGGGCTTTAATGGAATTAGGTTTTCTCTATAAATAGAGAAACTTAGGTCTCATAAGATGAGACACCATTGTAACACAAAAAACCCTAGCCACCACCCGAGAGAAGTGCGTGCGGCATTCGGAAAGATTTTCAGGACATGCTAGCACACGATAGCCGCAACCCAGATCGTGCATGCTCATGTGAATACCGGTAGAGTACATTCGCGTGTAGCAATGTCTATGAATCCGAATAATAACAACCATCAATCCATGTCAATCCATGTCAAAAGGTATTTTTGCGGGCATCCTATATTTGTCTGTTATACAACGTGTTGTGTTATGGTCTTTTCCGCAACGTATTGTGAATACCCAAGCCATACGCGATCCAACAATTTTGCCCACTGAAATTGCACTAAGGTGTTTTCTTTTCCACCGAAGTTGCCCAAAGGGTTGTTTTTCCCACCGAAGGCGCCTAGTGACCATGCCAATGGGCTTTTTTTCCATCGTAGGTGCACCAAGGGGTTGTTTCTCCCACCGAAGGTGCCTAGCAACCTTGCCTGCGAGCTATTTTGCCCACCGAAGGTGCGCCAATGTGCTGTTTTTCCCACCAAAGGTGCCCAACGGGATGTTTTTCCCACTGACGGTGCCTAGTTACCATTCCAACGAGCTATTTTTCCCACCAAAGTTTGCTAAAGGTGTTGTTTTCCCACAAAAGTTCCCTAGCGACTGTCACAACGAGCTCTTTTGCGGACCGAAGGTGCACTAACGTGCTATTTTTCCTACTGAAGGTGCCTAGCGACCGTGCTGACTGGCTATTTTTCCCGTCGAAGGTAACTAATGTCTGTGTCGACGAACTGTTTTGCCCGCCAAAGGCACTATTTTTCCCATCAAAGGTGCCCAATGAGCTATTTTTCCCATCCTAGGTGCACCAAGGTTTTATTTTTATCACCAAAGGCACCCAACGGGCCGTTTTTCACACTAATGGTGATCCAAGGTGCTTTTTTTCCCAACTAAGTAGCCTAGTGACCATGTTGACAGGCTATTTTGCCCACTGAAGGTGCAGCAACGTGTTGTTTTTCCCACCCAAGGGGCCTAACGTCCGTACCCGACTATTTTGCCCACCGAAGTTGCTATTTTTCCAAACCGAAGGTGCCCAACTGTCTGCTTTTCCCATCGAAAGTGCCTAGCAACCGTGTGAACGGGCTGTTTTTCCCACCGAAGGTGCACTAATGTAATGTTTTACCAATCAAAGGTGCCCAGCGTCTGTGCTGACGGGCTGCTTTACCTATCGAAGGTGCACAAAGGAGCTACTTTTCCAATCGAAGGCCCCCAATAGGCTACTTTTCCCACCAAAGGCTCCTAGCGACCATGCCAAAGACCTATTTTTCCTACCAAATGTACCTAGCGACCGCGCTAACATGCTGTTTAGCCCACAGAAGGTGCAGCAAGGTGCTATTTTTCTCACTGAAGGTGTCCAATGGGATGCTTTTCCTACCAAAGGTGCCTAATGACCATGCCGCCGGGCTGTTTTGCCCACCAAAGATGTGCCAACGTGCTCTTTCTCCCACCGAAAGTGCCTAGAAACCTTGTCGGCGGCCTATTTCTCCTACCAAAGGTGCACCAAGATGCTGTTTTTCCCACCGAAGGGGCTAGCCCTGTGACAACGGGCTGTTTTTTCCACCCAAGGTGCAGTTTCTCCCACCGAAGGTGCCTAGCAACCTTGCCGATGCGTTATTTTTCCAACCGATGGTGTTGTTTTTCCATCCGAAGGTGGCTAGCGATCCTGCCAACGCATTGTTTCTCCCACCAAAGGTGCACCATGGTACTGTTTCTCCCACCAAAGGTGCACCATGGTACTGTTTCTCCCACCAAAGGTGCCTAGGAACCTTGCCGATGGGATGTTTTTCCCACTGAAGGTACCTAGTGAATGTTGCAAAGGGTTGTTTTCCCCACCAAAGGTGAACCAAGGTGCTGTTTTTCCCACCAAAGTTGCCTAGTGACCATACCGACGAGCTATTTTGCCCACCAAAGGTGCACCAACGTGATGTTTTTCCCACCAAAGGTGTCTAGCGATCGTACCGAAGTGTTCTTTTTCCCACTGAAGGTGAACCATAGTGCTGTTTTCCCACCGAAGTTGCCTAGCAACTTTGCCGATATGCTATTTTGGCCCCTGAAGATACACCAACGTGCTGTTTTTCCAATAAAAGGTGCCTGGCGACTGTGCTGAAGGGCTGCTTTCCCAATGAAGGTGCGTCAACATGTTATTTTTCCCATCGAAGTTGCCTAAAGGGCTATTTTCCCAGCGAAGGTGCCTAATGACAGTGCCAACGGTCTTTTTTTCACACAAAAGATGATTATCGACCATGCCGACTGGCTATTTTGCCCACCGACGGTGCATCAAGGTGCTCTTTTTCCCACCAAAGTTGCCTAGTAATCATGTCGATGTGCTAATTTGCCTATTGAAGGCACACCAACGTGCTATTTTTTCGGTCGAAGGTGCCTAGCGACCATGCCGAAGGGTTGCTTTGCCCACTGAAGGCGCACCAACTTGTTGTTTCTCCCATAGAAGGTGCCTGGCAACCTTACCGACTGGCTATTTTGCCAATCAAAGGTGCATCAAGGTGTTGTTTTTCCCAACGAAGTTGCCCAAAGGATTGTTTTTCCCACCGAAGGTGCCTATCGACCGTGTCGAAGGGCTATCTTTCGCACCACAGGTGCACGAAGGTGTTGTTTCTCCTACCGAAGATGCCTAGCAACCTTGTCGACGATCTATTTTTCCCAACAAAGGTGAACCAATGTGCTATTTTTTGCATCGTAGGTGCTCAACTAGCTATTTTTCCCACCAAAGATGCTTAACAATCATGCTGACAAACTGTTTTACGCAACTAAGGTGCGCCAATGTGCTATTTTTGCACCAAAGGAGCCTAGCGACTATGTTGATGGACTGTTTTTCCCACCGAAGGTAACTATCGTCCAGGTCGATAGGCTGTTTTGCCCACTGAAGGCGGTGTTTTTCCCACCGAAGGTGCCCAACAGGCTATTTTTCCAACCAAAGCGGCCTAGATAATGTGCCAACGAGTTGTTTTTCCCACTGTAAGTGCACCAAGGTTTTGTTTTTCATACTGAAGATGCCCAACGGGCTGTTTTTCCAAGCTAAGTTGTCTACCGATCGTCCTAACGGGCTGTTTTGCCCCCTAAAGGTGCACGAATATGCTGTTTTTCCCACCGAAGAGGCCTAACGTCCGTAACCGGCTGTTTTGCCCAACAAAGGTGCTATTTTCACACCGAAGGTGCCCAACTGTCTGTTTTCCCACCGAAGGTGCCTAGCGACGATGCCAATAGGCTGTTTTTCCCACTGAAGGTGCACCAACGTGCTACTTTACCCACTGAAGGTGGCCAGCGTCCGTGCTGATAGGCTGTTTTGCCTACGGAAGGTGCACAAAGGAGATACTTTTCCAACCCAAGATGCCTGATAGGCTATATTTCCCACCGAAGGTGTTTAGCGACCATGCCAATGAGCTATTTTTTAGGCCAAATGTGCCCAGCGACTGGGCCGATATGCTGTTTTACCCACAGAAGGTACACCAAGGTGCTATTTTTCTCACCGAAGGTGTCCAAAGGCCTGCGTTTCCCACCAAAAGTCCCTAAAACCATGTCGACAGGCTGTTTGGCCCACCAAAGATGCACCAACTTGCTCTTTGCCCACTAAAGGTGCACCAAGTTGCGGCTTTTCCCATTGAAAGTGCCTAGCGACCGTGAAAATAGGTTGTTTTGCCTACCCAAGGTGCACCAATGTGCTGTTTCTCCCACCGAAGCTGCCTAGCATCCTTCCTTATGGGTTATTTTGCCCACCGAAGGTGCACCAAGGTGTTGTTTTTCCCAGTGAAAGAGCCTAGCGATTGTGCCAACGGGCTATTTTTCCCACCAAAAGTGCATCAAGGTGCTGTTTCTCCCACCAAAGGTGCCTAGAAATCTTGCTGACGAGCTATTTTGCACAACGAAGGTGCACCAAGGTGTTGTTTTTCCCATCGAAGGTGCCCAATGGGATGTTTTTCCCACTGAAGGTACCTAGTGACCGTGGCAATGGGTGGTTTTTCCTACCAAAGGTGACCTACCGAAGTTGCATAATGACTGTGTTGATGAGCTACTTTGCCTATCGAAAGTGCACCAAGGTGTTGTTTTTCCCACCAAAGTTGCCTAGCAATCGTGGAAACACACTGTTTTTCCCACCGAAGGTGCACCAATGTGTTGTTTTTCCCATAAAAGGTGCCTAGTGACTGTGCCGAAGGACTTCTTTCCTCACCGAAGGTGCACCAGCGTGTTGTTTCTCCAATTGAAGGTGCCTAGCAACCTTAGCAAACAGCTAATTTGCCCACTGAAGGTGCTCCAAAGTGTTGTTTTCCCCACTGAAGTTGCCCAAAGTGCTGTTGTTCCCAACAAAGGTGCCGAGTGAACGTGTCAACTGGCTGTTCTTCCTACCAAAGGTGTGCCAAGGTATTGTTTCTCCCACCGTAGATGCCTAGCAACCTTGTCAACGAGCTATTTGTTGCGCTGAAGGTGCACCAATGTGCTATTTTTCCCACCGAAGTTGCCCAACAGGATATTGTTCCCACTAAAGGTACCTAATGATTGTGGTAATGGGATGTGTTTTCCCATCGAAGGTGACCCAAGGTGTTGTTTTTCTGACCGAAGTTGCCTAAAGAACATGCCAACGAGCTATTTCCCCTACCAAAAATGTACCAAAGTGTTGTTTTCCCCACCAAAGGTGCCTAACGACCGTGCTGACAAGCTTTTTTGCCCACCGAAGGTGCACCAAGGTGCTATTTTTCCCACTGAAGTTGCCTAGCAACTGTGGCGACACGTTGTTTCGCACACCGAAGCCACACCAATGTGTTGTTTTTCCCACCAAAGGTGCGTAGCGACCATACCGAAAGACTGCTTTTCCCATCAAAGGTGCACCAACTTGTTGTTTCTCCTACTGAAAGTGTCTAGCAACCATGGCGAAGGGCTATTTTTCCATCTGAAGGTGCACCAAAGTGCTGTTTTTCTCACTGAAGTTGCATAAAGTGCTGTTGTTCCGACCGATGGTGCCTAGGGAACGTGCCAACTGGCTGTTCTTCCCACCAAAGGTGCACCAAGGTGTTGTTTCTCCTGCCAAAGGTGCCTAGCAACCTTGTCATCGAGCTAGTTTGCGCACTAAACTTACACCAATGTGCTGTTTTTCCCACCGAAGGTGCCCAACAGGATATTGTTCCCACTCAAGGTACCTAGTGATCGTGGCAATCGGTTGTGTTTTCCCACCGAAAGTGACTCCAAGGTGTTGTTTTTCTGACCAAAGTTGCCTAGCGACCGTGCCAACGAGATATTTCCCCCACCACTGGTGCATCAATGTGATGTTTTCCCCACCAAAGGTGCCTAGCGATCGTCCTGATGGGTTGTTTTGCTCACTGAAGGTGCACCAAGGTGTTGTTTTTCCCACCAAAGTTGCCTAGCGACTGTGGCGACACGCTGTTTCGCCCACCAAAGCCGCACCAATGTGTTATTTTTCCCATCAAAGGTGCCTAGTGACCATGCCGAAAGACTGCTTTGCCCATCGAAGGTGCACCAGCTTGTTTTTTCTCCCACTGAAGCTATCTAGCAACCTTGGGAAGGGCTATTTTGCCCACTGAAGGTGCACCAAAGTGCTATTTTTCCCACTGAAGTTGCCCAAAGGGCTGTTGTTCCCACTGAAGGTGCGTAAAAAACGTGCCAACGAGTTGTTTCTTCCCACCAAAGGTGCGCCAAGGTGTTGTTTCTCCCATCGAAGGTGCCTAGCAACCTTGCCAACGATCTATTTTTCCCACCGAAGTTGCATCAATGTGTTGTTTTTCCCACCTAAGGTGCCCAATAGGTTGTTTTTCCCACCGAAGGTGCCTAATGACTGTGCCAATGGGTTGCTTTCCCTAGCAAAGTTGCACCAATGTGTTGTTTTTCCCACCGAAGTTCGTTAGCGACTGTCCTAACAAGCTCCGTTTGCGCGTTGAAGGTACACCAACGTGTTGTTTCTCCCAACAAATGTGCCTAGCGACTGTGCCAAGGGGCTGTTTTTCCCACCGGAGCTAACTAGTGTCCATTTCGACAGACTGTTTAGCCACAGAAGGTACTATTTTTCCCACCGATGGTGCCCAACATGTTGTTTTTGCGATCGTAGGTGCACCAATGTTCAGTTTTACCGTACAAACGAGATGTTTTTGTGATCGTAGGTGCACCAATGTTCTGTTTTTCTCACCGAAGGCACCCAACGGTCTGTTTTCACACCGATGGTGATCGAAGGTGTTGTTTTTCCTAACTAGTAGCCTAGTAACTGTACTGACGGGCTGTTTTGCCCACCAAAGGTGCACCAACGAGCAATTTTTCCCGCCAAAGGCGCCTAACATCAGTACCCGGCTATTTTGCACACCAAAGGTGCCCAACTGTTTGTTTTTGACCATGCCAACTAGCTATTTTCCCACCGAAGTTGCACCAAGGTGTTGTTTTTCCTATTGAAGGTGCCTAGCACCATGACAGCGGGCTGTTTTTCCTAGCTAAGGTCTAGCAAAATGTTCTTTTTCCCACTGAAGTTGCTTTGCGACCATGCTGGGGGGAAGTTTTGCCCACCAAAGGTGCACCAACGTGCTCCTTCTCCCACCGAGGGTGCCTTGCAACCTTACCGCCGTGCTATTTTGCCCACCGAAGGCACACCAAGGTGTTGTTTTTCCCATCAAAGGTGCCCAAGATTCTCTTTTTTTCAATCGAAGGTGCCTAGTGACCATGCCCATGAGCTATTTTTCCCACCAAAGTTGTACCAAGGTGTTGTTTCTACCACCGATTGTGCCTAGCAACCTTCCCAATGAGCTATTTTGCCCACAAAAGGTGCACCAATATGTTGTTTCTCACATCGAAGATACCCAATAGGTTGTTTTTCCCATCAAAGATGCCTAGTGATCGAACCAACGGGTTGTTTTTCACATCAAAGTTGCGCCAAGGTATTGTTTTTCCCGTCAAAGTTACCTAGCGACTGTACCGATGAGAAGTTTTTGCCACCGAAGGTGCACCGTTTTGCTATTTTTCCCACCGAAGGTGCCTACTGACCGTATCAATGGGTTGTTTTTCCAGCGGAAGGTGCACCAACGTGTTGTTTTCCCCACCAAAGGTGCCTAGCGACCATGTTGACAGGCTATTTTTCCTACCGAAGTTGCAACAAGGTGTTGTTTTTCACACCGAAGTTGCCTAGTGACTGTGGCAACACGCTATTTTTCCCACCAAAGTCGCACCAATCTGTTGTTTTTCCCACCAAAGGTGCCTAGAAACCATGCCGAAGGTGCACTAGCCAGTTGTTTCTCCGACTAAAGGTGTCTAGCAACCATGGTGAAGGGCTATTATGCCTACTGAAGGTGCGCCAAAGTGTTGTTTTTCCTACTGAAGTTGCCCAAAGTGCTGTTGTTCCCACCGAAGGTGCCTAGTGAACGTGCCAACTAGCTGCTCTTCCCACCAAAGGTGCACCAAGGTGTCCTTTCTCCCACCGAAGGTACCCAATGGGTTGTTTTTCCCACAGAAGGTGCCTAGTGATCGAACTAACGGGTTGTTTTCTGCATCGAAGTTGCACCAAGGTGTTGTTTTTCCCGCCAAAGTTACCTAGTGACTGCGCCGATGAGAAGTTTTCGCCACCGAAGGTGCATCGTCGTGTTATTTTTTCCACCGAAGGTGCCTACTGACCGTATCAATGGGTTGTTTTTCCAGCCGAAGTTGCACCAACGTGTTGTTTCCTCCACCAAAGGTGCCTAATGACCGTGCTGACGGGATGTTTTGTTCACTGAAGATGCACCAAGGTGTTGTTTTTCCCACCGAAGTTACCTAGTGACTATGGCGACACGCTATTTTTCGCACCAAAGTCGTGCCAATGTGTTGTTTTACCCACCAAAGGTGCCTAGCAACCATGCCGAAAGACCGCTTTGCCCACCGAAGGTGCACCAGCTAGTTGTTTCTCATACTGAAGGTGTCTAGAAACCTTGGTGAAGGGCTATCATGCCCACCGAAGGTACACCAAAGTGCTCTTTTTCCTACTGAAGTTGCCCAAAGTGTTGTTGTTCCCACCGAAGGTGCCTAGTGAACGTGCCAACTTGCTGTTCTTCCCACCAAAGGTGCACCAAGGTGTTGTGTCTCCCACCGAAGGTACCCAATGGGTTGTTTTTCCCACCAAAGGTGCCTAGTGATCGAACCAACAGGTTGTTTTTCACACCCAAGTTGCACCAAGGTGTTGTTTTTCCCGTCAAAGTTACCTAGTGACTGTGCTAACGAGAAGTTTTTACCACCGAAGGTGCACCGTTGTCCTGTTTTTCCCACCAAAGGTGCCTACTGACCGTATCAATGGGTTGTTTTTCGAGCTGAAGGTGCAGCAACGTGTTGTTTTCCCCACCAAAGGTGCCTAGTGACCGTGTTGACGGGCTGTTTTGCCCACTGAAGGTGCACCAAGGTGTTGTTTTTCCCACCAAAGTTGCCTATTCACTGTGGTAACACACTGTTTTTCCCACCGAAGCCGTACCAATGTGTTGTTTTTCCCACCAAAGGTGCCTAGCAACCATGCCAAAAGACGGTTTTGCCCACCAAAGGTGCACCAGCCTATTGTTTCTCCCGCTGAAGGTGTCTAGCAACCTTGGTGAAGGGCTGTTATGCCCACTGAAGGTGCCCCAAAGTGTTGTTTTTCCCACTGAAGTTGCCCAAAGTGCTGTTGTTCCCACCGAAGGTGCCTAGTGAATGTGCCAACTGGCTGTTCTTCCCACCAAACGTGCACCAAGGTGTTGTTTCTCCCATCGAAGGTACCCAGTGGGCTATTTTTCCCACCGAAGGTGCCTAGTGATCGAGCCAACGGGTTGCTTTTCACACCAAAGTTGCACCAAGGTGTTATTTTTCTCGCCAAAGTTTCCTAGCCACTGTTCTGACGAGAAGTTTTTGCCACCGAAGCTGCACCATCGTGCTATTTTTCCCACCGAAGGTGCTTACTGACCATATAAATGGGTTGTTTTTCCAACTGAAGGTGCACCAACGTGTTGTTTTCCCCACCAAAGGTGCCTAGCGACCGTGCTGACGGGTTATTTTGCCCACCGAAGGTGCACCAAGGTGTTGATTTTCCGACCGAAGTTGCCTAATGACTGTGGCGACACCCTATTTTTCCCACCAAAGCCACACCAATGTGTTGTTTTTCCCACCAAAGGTGTCTAGCAACCACGCCAAAAGACCGCTTTGCCCACCGAAGGTGCACCAGCCTGTTGTTTCTCCCACTGAAGGTGTCTAGCAACCTTGGTGAAGGCCTATTATGCCCACTGAAGGTGCGTCAAACTGCTTGTTTTTCCAACTGAAACTGCCCAAAGTTCTGTTGTTCCCACCGAAGGTGCCTAGTGAATGTGCCAACTGGCTGTTCTTCCCACCAAAGGTGCACCATGGTGTTGTTTCTCCCGTCGAAGGTGCATAGCAACCTTGTCGACGAACTATTTTGTGCACTGATGGTGCACCAATGTGCTGTTTTCCCACTGAAGGTGCCCAACAGGATATTGTTCCCACTGAAGGTACCTAGAGACCGTGGCAATAAGTTTTGTTTTCCCACCGACGGTGACCCAAGGTGCTATTTTTTTGATCGAAGTTGCCTAGCGACCGAGCTGACGAGCTATTTCCCCCACTAAAGGTGCACCAACGTGTTGTTTTCCCCACCAAAGGTGCCTAGCAACCATGCTGATGGGCTGTTTTGCCCACTGAAGCTGCACCAAGGTATTATTTTTCCCACCGAAGTTGCCTAGTGACTGTGGCGACATGTTATTTCGCCCACCGAAGCCGCACGAATGTGTTGTTTTTCCCACCAAAGGTGCCTAGCGACCATGCCGAAAGACTGTTTTCTCCCACTGAAGGTGTGTAGCAACCTCAGCGAAGGGCTATTTTGCTCACTGAAGGTGCACCAAAGTGCTGTTTTTCCTACTGAAGTTGCCCAAAGTGTTGTTGTTCCCATTGAAGGTGCCTAGTGAACTTGCCAACGGGCTGTTTTTCCCAGCAAAGGTGCACCAAGATGTTGTTTCTCCAATCGAAGGTGCCTAGCAACCTTGCCGACGAGCTATTTTTCCCACCAAAGGTGCATCAATGTGTTGTTTTTCCCACCAAAGGTGCCCAATAGGTTGTTTTTCCCACCGAAGGTGCCTAATGACTGTTCCAATGGGTTGCTTTTCCTACCGAACTTGTACCAAGGTATTGTTTTTCCCACTAAAGTTCCCTAGTGACTGTCCCGACAAGCTATTTTACAGATTAAAGGTGCACCAATGTGTTGTTTTTCCAACGAAGGTGCCTAGCGACTGCGCGAAGGCACTTTTTTCCCACCGAAGCTTACTAGCGTCAGTTTTGACAGACTTTTTGGCCACCGAAGGTGGCCAACGAGCTATTTTTCTGATTGAAGGTGCCTAGCTACCGTGTGAACGAGATGTTTTTACAACCGTAGGTGCACCAAGATTTTGTTTTTCTCACCGAAGGTGCCCAACGGGCTGTTTTTCACACCGATGGTGATCCAAGGTGTTGTTTTTCCCATCTAAGTAGCCTAGTATTTGTGTTGACGGGTTGTTTTGCCCACCAAAGGTGCACCGATGTGCTGTATTTCCCACTGAAGGGGCCTAATGTCCGTACCCAGCTGTTTTGCGCACCGAAAGTGCTGTTTTACCCATCGAAGGTGCCTAACTGTCTATTTTTCCCACAGAAGGTGCCTAGCGCCCGTGCCAACTAGCTATTTTCCCCACCGAAGGTGCACCTAGGTGCTATTTCTCCCACTGAAGGTGCCTAACACCATGACAATGAGCTATTTTTCCTACACAAGGTACACCAAGTTGTTGTTTTTCCCATCGAAGTTGCCTTGCAACCATGCGGTGGGGCTATGATGCCTACCGAAGTTGCACCAATGTGCTCTTTCTCCCATCGAGGTTGCCCAAAGTGTTGTTGTTCCCACCAAAGGTGCCTAGTGAATGTGCCAACTGGCTGTTCGTCCCACCAAAGGTGCACCAAGGTGTTGTTTCTCCCATTGAAGCTGCATAGCAATCTTGTCGATGAGCTATTTTGTGCACTGAAGGTGCACCAATGTGCTGTTTTTCCCACCAAAGGTGCCTGAATGGATATTATTCCCACTGAAGGTACCTAGTGACTGTGGCAATGGGCTGTCTTTTCCCACCGAAGGTAACCCAAGGTGCTATTTTTCTGACCGAAGTTGCTTAGCGATCGTGCCGATGAGCTATTTCCCCTACCAAAGGTGCACCAACGTGTTGTTTTCCCCACCAAAGGTGCCTAGCGATCGTGTTGACGGGCTGTTTTGCCCACCAAAGGTGCACCAAGGTGTTGTTTTTCCCACCGAAGTTGCCTAGCAACTGTGGCGACACGTTATTTTGCCCACCGAAGGCACACCAATGTGCTTTTTTTCTCACCAAAAGTGCCTAGGGACCGTGTCGAAGGATTGCTTTGCCCACCGAAGGTGCACCAGCGTGTTGTTTCTCCAACTGAAGGTGTCTAGCAACCTTGGTGAAGGGCTATTTTGTCCACTGAAGGTGCACCAAAATGCTGTTTTTCCCACAGAAGTTGCCTAAAGTGCTATTGCTGCCACCGAAGGTGCCTAGCAAACGTGCCAATAGGCTGTTTTTCCCACCAAAGGTGAACCAAGGCGTTGTTTCTCCCACCGAAGATGCCTAGCAACCTTGCCGACGAGCTATTTTTCCCATTGAAGGTGCATCAATGTATTGTTTTTACCACCAAAGGTGCCCAATAGGTTGTTTTTCCCACCGAAGGTGCCTAATGACTGTGCCAATGGGATGCTTTTCCTACCGAAGTTACACCAAGGTGTTGTTTTTCCCACCGAAGTTCCCTAGCGACGGTCCGAACAAGCAATTTTGCGCACTGAAGGGGCACCAACGTGTTGTTTTTTGCAATGAAGGTGCCTAGCAACCATGCCGAGCGGCTGTTTTTCCCACTAAAGCTAACTAGGGTCCATGTTGATAGACTGTTTTGCCACCGAAGGTGTTGTTTTTCCTACCGAAGGTGCCTAACAGGCCATTTTTTCAACAAAAGATGCCTAGCTACCGTGCAATCGATCTATTTTTCCGACTGTAGGTGCACCAAGGTTCTGTTTTTCTCAACGAAGGCACCCAACGGGCTGTTTTTCACAGCGATGGTGATCCAAGGTGTTGTTTTTCCCAGCTAAGTAACCTAGTGACCGTGCTCATGGGATGTTTTGCCCACCAAAGGTACACCAACGTTCTGTTTCTCCCACCAAAGGCGCCTAACACCTTGCTGACAGGTTGTTTTTCACATCGAAGGTGCACCAAGGTGCTATTTTTCCAATCGAACGTGTCCAACGAGTTGTTTTTCGCACCGAAGGCACTGTTTTTCCTACCAAGGCACTATTTTTCCATCAAAGTGAAGTAGAGAGACTGCCAATGGCCTGTTTTGCCCACCGAAGGTACACCAACGTGCTATTTTTCCCACCGAAGGTGCCTAGTGACCGTGCCGAAGGGCTGTTTTCCCCACCGAAGGTGCACCAATGCCCTATTTTTCCCACCTAAGGTGCCTAACATCTGTGCCAACGGACTGTTTTGCCCACCGAAGGACTGCTTTGGCCACCAAAGGTGTACCAACATGTTATTTTGCCTACTGAAAGTGCCTAGCAACCTCGCCGATGGGCTATTTTGTCTACTAAAGGTGAGCCAAGGTGCTGTTTTTCACACCGAACTTGCCCAAAGGGCTGTTGTTCCCACCAAAGGTGCCTAGCAAATGTGCGAACGGGCTGTTTTTCCCACCAAAGATGCACCAAGAAGTTGCTTCTCCCACCGAAGGTTCCTAGCAACCTTGCCGACGAGCTCTTTTACCCACCAAAGGTGAATCAATGTGTTGTTTTTCCCGCGAAAGGTGCCCAATAGGTTGTTTTTCCCACTAAAAGTTCCTAGTGATCATGCCAATAGGTTGTTTTTCCTACCGAAGTTGCACCAAGGTGTTGTTTTCGCACCGACGAACTCTTTCACGTATCGAAGGTGCACCAAAGTGCTGTTTTTCCCAATGAAGTGCCTACTGACCAAGCCAAGGGGCTGTTTTTCCCATCGACTATTTTGTCACTGAAGGTGCTGTTTTTCCCACCGAAGGTGCCTAACGGGCCATTTTTTGGACTGAAGGTGCCTAGCTACTGTGCAAATGAGCTATTTTTTCCACTACAGGTACACCAAGGTTCTGTTTTTCTTAACGAAGTTGCCCAATGGCATGTTTTTCACATCGATGGTGATCCAAGGTGTTGTTTTTCCCAACTAGGTAGCCTAGTGACTGTGCTGACAGGATGTTTTGACCACCGAAGGTGGACCAACGTGTTGTTTCTGCCATCGAAGGCACCTAGCAACATTGCCGATGGGTTGTTTTTCACACAGAAGGTGCGCCAAGGTGCTGTTATTTCAATCAAAGGTGGCCAATGAGTTGTTTTTCCCATCGAAGGCACTGCTTTTCCCATCAAGGCACTGCTTTTCCCACCAAGGCACTATTTTTCCCACCAAAGCGAACTGGAGACCCTGCCAATAGGCTGTTTTGCCCACCGAAGGTACACCAACGTGTTGTTTTTCCCACCAAAGGTGCCTAGTGACCGTGCCAACGGGCTGTTTTGCCCACTGAAGGTGCACCAAGGTCCTATTTTTCTCACCGAAGGTTCCAACGGGTTGCTTTTCCCACTAAAAGTGCCTAACGGTCGTGTCGACGGGCTATTTTTCCCACCAAAGATGAACCAACGTGCTCTTTCTCCCACCGAACGTCCCCAGCAACCTTGGCAACCGGCTATTTTGCTCAGCAAAGGTACACCAACGTGCTATTTTTCCCATTGAAAGTGCCTAGTGATCGTGTCGACAGGCTACTTTGCCCACCAAAGGTGCACCAACGTCCTATTTTTCCCATTTAAGGTGCCTAACATCCGTGCTAATGGACTGTTTTGCCCACTAAAGGTGTTGTTTTCCAACCAAAGGTACCTAAGGCGCTATTTTCCCATCGAAGGTGCTTAGTAACTGTGCTGACGGGCTATTTTTCCAATCATAGGTGCACCAACATGCTGTTTTTCCCACCGAAGGTGCTTAGCGACCCAACCAACAGGCTGTTTTTCCCACCGAAGTTGCACCAACGTGCTGTTTTTCTCAGTGAAGGTCCACCAAGGTGCTATTTTTCCCACCGAAGTGTCCTAGCGACAGTACGAATGGGTTATTTTGTACACCAATGGTGCACCAACGGGCTATTTTTCCCATCGAAGGTGCCAAGCAACCATGTTGACGGGTTGTTTTACGCACCAAAGGTGCACCAAGGTGACATTTTTCCCATCGAAGGTGCCCAACGGGCTATTTTTCCCACTGAAGGTGCCTAGTGACCGTGCCAATGGGTTGTTTTTCCCTCTGAAAGATGTTGTATTTCCCATTGAAGGTGCCTAGCGACCTTGTTGAAGGGCTATTCTGCCCACCCAAGGCGCACCAACGTGTTGTTTCTCCCACCAAAGGTGCCTAGCGTCGATGGGCTATTTTGCCCACCGGAGGTGCACTATGGTGTTGTTTGTCCTACCGAAGGTGTCCAACGAGCTGTTTTTCCCAGCGAAGGTAACCAAGGTTTTGTTTTTCTCAAAAAAGGGGCCCAACATGCTATTTTTCCCTTGAAGGTGCCTAGCGACCATGCCAATGTGCCATTTTTCGCACCGATGGCGCACCAAAGTGCTGATTTTCCCACCGAAGTTGATTAGCAACCATGCCGACGGGCTGTTTTGCCCATCGAAGGGGCCTAACATCTGTACCTGGCTGTTTTACCCGTCAAAGGTGTTGTTTTTCACACCGGAGGTGCCCAACTGTGTGTTTTTCCCACCGAAGGTGCCTAGCGACCGTGCTAACGGGCTGTTTTTCCCACCGAAGGTGCACCCCTAGCGTTCATGCTGATAGGCTGTTTTCCTACTGAAGGCGCACGAAGGAGCTACTTTTCCAATTGAAGGTGCCTGACAGGCTGTTTTTCCCACCAAAGGTGCCTAGCGACCATGCCATCAAGTTGTTTTTCCCTCCGAATATACCTAGCGACCGTGCCAACGTGCTGTTTTGCCCAAAAAAGGTGCACCAACATGTTGTTTTACCCACCAAAGGTGCCCAGCGTTCATGCTGACAGGCTTTTTTCCTACTGAAGGTGCACAAAGGAGTTACTGTTCCAATCGAAGTTGCCCGACAGGCTGTTTTTCCCACGAAAGGTGCCTAGCGACCACGCTATCAAGCTGTTTTTCCCTCCGAATATACTTGGCGACCGTGCTGACTTGCTGATTTGCCCACAGAAGGTGCACCAAGGTGCTATTTTTCCTACCGAAGGTGCACCAAGGTGTTGTTTTTCCGACCAAAGGTGCCTAACGACCATACCAATGGGCTTTTTTTCCCACCAAAGATTCACTAAGGTGTTGTTTCTCCCACCAAAAGTGCCTAGCAACCTTGTCGATGGGCTATTTTGCACAACGAAGGTGCACCAAGGTGTTGTTTTTCCCACCGAAGGTGCCCAACGGGATGTTTTTCCCACTGAAGGTACCAAGTGATCGTGGCAACGGTCTGTTTCTCCCACCGAATGTGACCCAAAGTGCTATTTTTCCTACCAAAGTTGCCTAGCAACTGTGCTGACAAGCTAATTCACCCACCAAAGGTGCACCAACGTGTTGTGTTTCCCACCAAAGGTGCCTAGCGACTGTGCCGACGGGTTGTTTGCCCACTGAAGGTGCACCGGTTGCCTAGCAACCGTGGTGACATGTTGTTTTGCTCACCGAATGCGTACCAATAATAGCGATGGTGCGGAAGGATTGATTTGCCGACCGAAGGTGCACCAATGTGTTGTTTCTACCACCGAAGATGGCTAGGAACTTTGTTGACTGGCTATTTCGCCCACCTAAGGTGCATCAAGGTGTTGTTTTTCGCACCGAAGTTGCCCAAAGGGCTGTTATTCCTACCAAAGGAGTCTAGCGAACGTGTGAATGGGATGTTTTTCCCAACAAAGGTGCACGAAGGTGTTGTTTCTCCCACTGAAGGTGCCTAGCAACCTTGTCGACAAGTTGTTTTGCCCATCTAAGGTCCACCAAGGTCCTATTTTTCTGACCGAAGGTTCCAATGGGCTACTTTTCCCACCAAAAGTGTCTAATGATTGTGTCAACGGGCTATTTTTCCCACCAAAGATGTGCCAATGTGCCCTTTCTCCCACTAAACGTGCCCAGCAACCTTGGCAACGAGCTATTTTGCCCAACGAAGGTACACCAACGTGCTATTTTTCCCACCAAAGGTGTCTAGTGACCGTGTCGACAGGCTACTTTGCTCGCCAGAGGTGCACCAACGTCCTATTTTTCCCATTTAAGGTGCCTAACATCCGTGCCAATGGATTGTTTTGCCCACTGAAGGTGTTGTTTTCCAACCAAAGGTACCAAAGGCGCTATTTTCCCACCGAAGGTGCTTAGCAACCGTGCCGACGGGCTATTTTTCCCATCATAGGTGCACCAACATGCTGTTTTTCCCACCGAAGGTGCTTAGCGACCCAGCCAACGGGCTATTTTTCCCACCGAAGCTGCACCAACGTGTTGTTTTTCCCAGTGAAGGTGCATCAAGGTGCTGTTTTTCCCACCAAAGTGTCCCAGCGATCGTGCCAACGGGCTGTTTTGTACATCAAAGGTGCACCAACGGGCTGTTTTTCCCATCGAAGGTGCCAAGCAGCCGTGCTGACGGGCTATTTTGCACACCGAAGGTGCACCAAGGTTACATTTTTCCCAACAAAGGTGCCCAATGAGTTATTTTTCCCACTGAAGGTGCCTAGTGACCGTGCCAGTGGGTTGTTTTCCCCTCCGAAAGATGTTGTATTTCCCACTGAAGGTGCCTAGCGACCTTGTCGAAAGGTTATTCTACCCACCGAAGGCGCACTAAGATGTTTTTTCTCCTACCGAAGGTGCCTAGCAACCTTACCGATGGGCTATTTTTCCCACCGAAGGTGCACTATAGTGTTGTTTGTCCCACCGAATGTGCCCAACGGGCTGTTTTTCCCAGCGAAGGTCACCAAGGTTTTGTTTTTCTTGAAAAAGGGGGCCAACGTGCTATTTTTCCCTGGAAGGTGCCTAGCGACCGTGCGAATGTACCATTTTTCCCACTGATGGCGCACCAAGGTGCCGATTTTCTCACCAAAGTTGATTTGCAACCGTGCCGACGGGCTGTTTTGCCCACTGAAGGTGTTCCAACATGCTGTTTCTCCCACTAAAGGGGCCTAACATTTGTACCCGGCTGTTTTGCCCATCGAAGATGCTGTTTTTCACACCGGAGGTGCCCAACTGTGTGTTTTTCCCACCAAAGGTGCACCAACGTGTTGTTTTACCCACCAATCGTGCCCAGCGTCTTTGCTGACAGGCTGTTTTCCTACTGAAGGTGCACAAAGGAGCTACTTTTCCAATCGAAGGTGCCCGACAGGTTGTTTTTTCCACCAAGGGTGCCTAGCAACCATGCCATCAAGCCGTTTTTCCCTCCGAATATGCCTAGCGACCGTGCCGACGTGCTGTTTTGCCCATAAAAGGTGCACCAAGGTGCTATTTTTCTGACCAAAGGTGCCTAACGACCATGCCAATGGGCTATTTTTCCCACCAAAGGTCCACCAAGGTGTTGTTTCTCCCACCAAAGGTGCCTAGCAACCTTGCCGACTAGCTATTTTGCATAACGAAGGTGCACCAAGGTGTTGTTTTTCCCACCGAAGGTGCCCAACAGGATGTTTTTCCCACTGAAGGTACCAAGTGACCGTGGCAACGGTATGCTTCTCCCACCGAATGTGACCCAAAGTGTTGTTTTTCCTACCGAAGTTGCCTAGCGACAGTTCTGACGAGCTAATTCGCTCACCAAAGGTGCACCAACGTGTTGTGTTTCCCACCAAAGGTGCCTAGTGACCGTGCCGACGGGTTGTTTTGCCCGCTGAAGGTGCACCGGTTGCCTAGCAACTGTGGTGACACGCTGTTTTGCTCACTGAAGGCACACCGATATGCTATTTTTCCCATCAAAGGTTCCTAGCGATGATGCGGAAGGACTGATTTGCCCACCAAAGGTGCACCAACATGTTGTTTTTACCACCGAAGGTGGCTAGAAACTTTATTGACGGGCTATTTCACCTATTGAAGGTGCACCAAGGTGTTGTTTTTTGCACCGAAGTTGCCCAAAGGGCTGTTATTCCTACCAAATGTGTCTAGCGAACATGAGAACGGGATGTTTTTCCTAACACAGGTGCACGAAGGTGTTGTTTCTCCCACCGAAGGTGCCTAGCAACCTTGCCGACAAGTTGTTCCATCGAAGGTGAAACAATATGCTATTTTTCCCAGCAAAGGTGCCCAACGAGTTGTTTTTCCCACTGAAAGTGCCTAGTGACCCTACCAATGGGCTATTTTTCCTATTGAAGTTGCACTAAGATGTTGTTTCTTCTACTGAAGTTCCCTAGCGACCGTTCCGATGGGCTATTTCGCGCACCTAAGGTGCATCAACGTGCTATTTTTCCCAACAAAGATGCCTAGGGACCGTGCCAAGGGGCTGATTTTCCAACCCAAGCTAACTAGTGTCCATGTCGATAGACTGTTTTGCCACCGAAGGTGCTGTTCTTCCCACTGAAGGTGCCTAACAGGCCATTTTTTTACGATATGTTTTTCCAACCGTAGGTGCACCAAGGTTCTATTTTTCTCACCAAAGGCACCCGACGGGCTGTTTTCACACCGATGGTGATCCAAGGAGTTGTTTTTCCCAGCTAAGTAGCCTAGTGATCGTGCTAGCAGGATGTTTTGCCCACCGAAGGTGCAACATTGTGCTGTTTCTCCAACCAAAGGCACCTAGCAACCATGCCGACGGGTTGTTTTTCACACCGAAGGATCACCAAGGTGCTGTTTTTCAAATCGAAGGTACCCAACAAGCTGTTTTTCCCACCGAAGGCACTGTTTTTCCCATCAAGGCACTATTTTTCCCACCAAGGCGTTGTTTTTCCCACCAAAGTGAACTAGAGACCTTACCAACGGGTTGTTTTGCCCACCGAAGGTATACCAACGCGCTGTTTTTCACACCAAATGTGCCTAGTGACCGTGTCGATGGGTTGTTTTGCCTACTGAAGATGCAACAAGGTGCTATTTTTCTCACCGAAGATGTCCAACGAGCTGCTTTTCCTACCAAAAGTGCCTAAAGACCGTGTCGGCAGGCTATTTTGCCCACCAAAGATGCGTCAACGTGCTCTTTCTCCCTCCGAAGATGCCTAGCAACCTTGCCGACGGGCTGTTTTGTCCACCGAAGGTGCACCAACGTCCTATTTTTCCCACTGAAGGTGCCTAACATTTTTGCCAAAAGACTATTTTGCCCACTGAAGGTGCTATTTTTCCCACCAAAGGTACCAAGGCTTTTTCCCATAGAGGATGCTTAACAACCGTGCCGATGGGCTATTTTGCCCACGGTAGGTGCACCAACATGCTGTTTTTCCCACCGAAGGTGCCTAACGACCATACCAACGGGATGTTTTTCCCACCAAAGCTGCACCAACGCGTTGTTTTTCCCAGTGAAGCTGCACCATGGTGCTATTTTCCCCGCCAAAGTGTCCTAGCGACTGTGCCAACGGGCTGTTTTGTACACCAAAGGTGCACCAATGGGTTGCTTTACCCATTGAAGGTGCCAAGCAACCGTACCGATGAGCTGTTTTACCCATCGAAGGTGCACCAAGGTGACATTTTTCCTAACGAAGGTGCCCATTGGGCTATTTTTCCCACCAAAGGTGCCTAGCGACCATGCCAATGGTCTGTTTTTTCCTCCGAAAGGTGTTGTGTTTCCCACTAAAGGTGCCTAGCGACTGTGCCGAAGGGATATTTTGTTTATTGAAGGTTCCTAGGAACCTTTCCGATGGGCTATTTTGCCCACCGAAGGTGCACCATGGTGTTATTTGTCCCATCGAAGGTGCCCAACGGGCTGTTTTTCCCAACAAAGTTGCACCAACGTTATGTTTTTCTCAAGGTGCCCAACGTGCTATTTTCCCTCAAAGGTGCCTAACGACTGTGCCAATGTACTATTTTTCCCACCGATGGCGCACCAAGGTGCTGTTTTTCCAACCGAAGTTGCCTAGTAACCGTGCCGACGGACTGTTTTGCACACCGTAGAGGTTCCAACATGCTATTTTTCCCACCGAAGGGGCCTAACATCTTTACCTGGCTATTTTGCCCACCAAAGGTGTTATTTTTCACATCGAAGGTGCCCATCTGTGTGTTTTTGGCACTGAAGATGGCTAGCAACCATGCCAATAGGCTGTTTTTCCCATCAGTTGTGCACCAAGGTGTTGTCTAACCCATCGAAGGTGCCTATCGTCCTTGTTGACAAGCTGTTTTTCTCATCAAAGATGCACAAAGAAGCTATTTTTCCAATCGAAGGTGCCCGACAGGCTATTTTTCCCACCAAAGGTGCCTAGCAACCATGCCAATGAGTTGTTTTTCCCACTAAATGTGCCTAGCGACCGTGTCGACGTGATGTTTTTCCCACAGAAGGTGCACCAAGGTGCTATTTTTCCCATCGAAGATGCACCAAGGTGTTGTTTTTCCAAACGAAGGTGCCTAGCGACCATGCCAAAGGGCTGCTTTTCCTACCAAAGTTGCACCAAGGTGTTGTTTTTCCCACCGAAATTCCCTAACGACCATCCTAACGAGCTATTTCGGACACCGAAGGTGCACCAACATGTTGTTTTTCCCAACGAAGTGCCTAGAGACCATGCCAAGGGGTTGTTTTTCCCACCGAAGCTAACTAGTGTCTATGTCAACAAATTGCTTTACCACCGAAGGTGCCTAACTGACCATTTTTCTGACCGAAGGTGCCGAGCTACCGTGCAAACCAGCTGTTTTTCCCACCATAGGTGCACCAAGGTTTTGTTTTTCTCACCAAAGGCACCGAACGGGCTATTTTTCACACTGATGGTGATCTAAGGTGTTGTTTTTCCCAGCTAAGTAGCCTAGTGACCGTGTTGACGGGATGTTTTGCCCATCGAAGGTGCACCAACCTACTATTTCTCCAACCAAAGGCACCTAGCAACCTTGCCGACGGGTTGTTTTTCACACCAAAGTTGCACCAAGGTGCTGCTTTTCCAATTGAAGGTACCCAACAAGTTGTTTTTCCCACCAAAGGCATGGTTTTTACCACCAAGGCATGGTTTTTCCCACCAAAGTGAATTAGAGACCTTGCCAATGGGCTTTTTTTCCCACCAAAGGTACACCAATGTGTTGTTTTTCCCACCGAAGGTGCTTAGTGACCGTGCCGATTGGCTGTTTTGCCCACCAAAGGTGCACCGAGATGCTATTTTTCTCACCGAAGGTTCCAACGGACTGCTTTTCCCATCAAAAGTGCCTAACGACCATGTCAACAAGCTATTTTTCCCACCAAAGATGCGCCAACGTGCTCTTTCTACCACTGAATGTGCCTAGCACCCTTGCCAACGGGCTATTTTTCCCACCAAAGATACCTAAGGCGCTATTTTCCCACTGAAGGTGCTTAGCAACCGTGCCAACGAGATATTTTCCCCACCGTAGGTGCACCAACGTGCTATTTTTCCCACCGAAGGTGCCTAACGACCCTGCCAACGGGGTGTTTTTCCCACCAAAGCTGCACCAACATGTTGTTTTTCCCAGCGAAGGTGCACCAAGGTGTTGTTTTCCCCACCGAAGTGTCCTAGCGACCGTGCCAATGGGTTGTTTTGTACACCAAAGGTGCACCAATGGGCTGTTTTGCCCATTGAAGGTGCCAAGCAACCGTGCCGAGGGGTTGTTTTGCCCACCGAAGGTGCACCAAGGTGACATTTTTCCCAACGAAGGTGCCCAATGGGCTATTTTTCCCACCAAAGGTATCTAGCGACCGTGCCAATGGGCTATTTTTCCCTCCGAAAGGTGTTGTGTTTCCCAATGAAGGTGCCCAGTGACCGTGCCGAGGGGCTATTTTACCTACTGAAGGCACACCAAGGTGCTGTTTCTCCCACTAAAGGTGCCTAGTAGCCTTGCCGACGGGCTATTTTGCCCACCAAAGTTGCACCATGGTGTTGTTGGTCCCACCGAAGGTTCCCAACGGGCTATTTTTCCTAGCGAAGGTGCACCAAGGTTCTGTTTTTCTCAACAAAGGTGCCTAGTGACCATGCCAATGTGCTATCTTTCCCATCGATGGCGCACCAAGGTTCTGTTTCTCCCATCGAAGTTGCCTAGCAACCGTGCTGAAGGGCTGTTTTGCCCACCGAATCTATTCTAACATGTTGTTTTTCCCACCAAAGGGGCCTAACGTTCGTACCCTACTGTTTTGCCCACCGAAGGTATTGTTTTGCCCACCGAAGTGTTGTTTTTCACACCGAAGGTGCCCAACTGTGTGTTTTTCGCACAAAAGGTGCCTAGTGACTGTGCCAATGGGCTATTTTTCCTACCAAAGGAGCAACAACGTGTTGTTTTACCCACCAAAGGTGCCCAACGTCTGTGCTAACAAGCTGCTTTTCCTACCGAAGGTGCACAAAGGAGCTACTATTCCAATCGAAGGTGCCCGACAAGCTGTTTTTCCTACCAAAGGTGCCTAGCGACCATGCCACGAGCTGTTTTTCCTACCGAATGTGCCTAGTGACCATGATGACGTCTTGTTTTGCCCACAGAAGGTGCAACAAGGTGCTATTTTTCCCAATGAAGGTACCTAGTGACTGTGGCAATGGGCTATTTCTCCCTCCGAAGGTGATCCGAGGTGCTGTTTTTCCTATCGAAGTTACCTTGTGATTGTGTTGACAAGCTATTTCGCCCACCAAAGGTGCACCAACGTGTTGTGTTTCCTACCAAAGGTGCCTAGCGACTGTGTCAACAGGCTATTTTGCCCACCACAGCTGCACCAAGGTGTTGTTTTTTCTACCGAAGTTGCCTAGCAACCATGGCGACACGCTATTTTTCCCATCGAAGGCGCACCAATGTGTTGTTTTTCCTACCAAAGGTGCCTAGCGACCATGCCGAAGGACTGCTTTGCCCACCGAAGGTGCACCAACGTATTGTTTCTCCCGTCAAAGGTGCCTAGCAACCTTGCCCACGGGCTATTTTGCCTACTGAAGGTGCACCAAGGTGCTATTTTTCGCACAAAAGTTGCCTAAAGGGCTGTTGTTCCCACCAAAGGTTCCTAGAGAACATGCGAATAAGTTGTTTTTCCCATTAAAGGTGAACCAAGGTGTTTTTTCTCCCACCGAAGGTGCCTAGCAACCTTGCCAACTAGCTATTTCGCCCACCGAAGGTGCACCAATGTGTTGTTTTTCCCATCAAAGGTGCCCACCGGGCTGTTTTTCCCATCGAAGGTGCCTAGTGACCGTGCAAACGAGCTGTTTGTCCTATCGAAGTTGCACCAAGGTGTTATTTTTCCTACCGAAGTTCCCTAGCAACCGTCTTGATGAGTTGTTTTGTGCACTCAAGGTGCACCAACGTGTTGTTTTTCCCAACGAAGGTGCCTAGCGACCATACCAAGGGGTTGTTTTTTGCACCGAAGCTAACTAACGTCCATGTCGACAGACTGTTTTTCCACCGAAACTGCTGTTTTTCCCACCAAAGGTGCCCATTGGGACGTTTTTTCGAACGAAGGTGCCTAGCTACCGTGTGAACAAGCTGTTATTCCGACCATAGGTGCACCAAGGTTCTATTTTTCTTGGCAAAGCTGCCCAACGAGCTGTTTTTCACACTGATGGTGATCCATGGTGTTGTTTTTCCCAGCTAAGTAACCTAGTGACCGTGCTGACGGGCTGTTTTGCCAACCAAAGGTGCACCAACATGCTATTTTTCCCACCGAAGGGGCCTAACGTCCATACCTAGCTGTTTTGGCTACTAACGGTGTTGTTTTTCCCACCGAAGGTGCCTAGCAACTGTGCCAATGGGTTGTTTTTTCGGTCGAAAGTGTACCAAGGTGTTGTTTTCCCCACCGAAGGTGCCTAGCACTGTGACAATGGGTTGTTTTTCCCACCCAAGGTGCACCAAGGTGCTGTTTTTCCCACCGAAGTTTCCTTGCAACCATGCTCGAGGGCTGTTTTTCCCACCAACGATGCATCAATGTGCTCTTTCTCCCACCAAAGGTTCCTTGCAACCTTACCGTCGTGCTATTTTGCGTACCGAAGGTGCACCAATGTGTTGTTTTTTCTATCGAGGATGCCCAATGTGCTCTTTTTTTCCAACTAAATGTGCCTAGTGACCATGCCAACGAGTTGTTTTTCCCCCCAAATGTGCACAAATGTGTTGTTTTCCTACCAAAGGTACCTAACGGCTATTTTTCCCACCGAAGGTGCTTAGCGATCGTACCAACAGGCTGTTTTTCCCACCAAAGTTGCACCAAGGTGTTCTTTTTCCTGCCAAAGTTACCTATCGATCGTGCCGACAAGAAGTTTTTACCACCTAAGGCGCACCTACGTGCTATTTTTCCCGCCGAGGGTGCCTACTGACCGTGCCGTTGGGCTGTTTTTCCAACCGAAGGTGCATCAACTTCTTGTTTTTCCTACCGAAGGTAACTAGCATCCGTGTCGAAGGGCTGTTTTGCCACCAAAGGTGTTGTTTCTCCCACCAAAGGTGCCCAGCGAGCTATTTTTCCCATTGAAGGTGCCTAGCGATCGTGCCAATGGGCTGTTTTTCCTACCAAAGGTGCACCAAGGTTCTGTTTTTCTCACCAAAGGTTCCCAATGTGATATTTTTCCCATGAAGGTGCCTAGCGACCGTGCCAGTGGGCTGTTTTTCCCAATGATGGTGGACCAACGGGCTGTTTTTCCCACTGATGATGCCTAGCGACTGTGCTGACGGGCTATTTTGCCTACCGATGGTGCCTAATGACTGTGGCAAGATGTGAATGTTTTATTTACTCGCCAGTGCACGAATCGGATGCTAGTATAGTTTAGGCAAGAGCGAGGTCGAACCCTAGGGACTTGACGGATGGAACGTATGCTTTCACACTCACTATCTTAAATTAA
>JAOSBN010145162.1:0-25152 GCA_027563595.1 Erythroxylum suave | reverse complement strand
ATATTGTGTGGATATGATACGAATACTAATTAACGGTTGAGATGAATGCAATCTAATCCAACGGCTAAGAAGAGATAGAGTTAAATTTTTTTGCAGAGCTTCCTTATCTTGTCTTGAATTATTTACTCTATAAGGGAACGAATCATTAGCAGATTGTTCTTTGAACCCTTCACGATACTTGTCTACAACCATGAGCACTAATGCTAGTTCTTCTCATATATCATCCTCATCTTCATCTTCATCCTCGTCATCGGAGGATGAATTGGATCTCACTTCTGCAATATTTGCCCAAAACAAAGCATTACTATCTGTATACACCAATAATAACCTTGCAATGGTTTACTATATGAACAATATAGTAAACCAAACAAAGCACAAAGGCTCAATCTTCGGTCATAGAGTAATTTATTGTGATTGTGCTGCAGCAGATCAAAGACTATGGGATGATTATTTTGCAGAAAATTTAAGATATACTGTAGCAATGTTTTGCAGGTGATTTCGAATGAGTAGGAATTTATTCCTACGACTTGTTGGTGCTGTTGAAGGTCATGATGTTTACTTATGCAACGGAGAGATGGATGTGGTAAACTAGGATTGTCTAGTTTACAAAAAGTAACAACAGCATTTCGAATGTTGACTTATGGTGTATCAGCTGATTCAACTGATGAATACATTAAAATTGGAGAATCAACTGCAATTGAAAGTACGAAAAGGTTTTATAGAGCCATTGTGGAGGTCTTTGCACAGATTTATCTAAGAGCACCGAATGGTAATGATGTTGCAAGACTGTTTCAAATTAATGAACAATGAGGTTTTCTAGGGATGCTATGGAGCTTAGATTGCATGCACTGGATATGGCAAAATTGTCCAACGGCTTAGGCAGGACAATATAATGGACGTAGTCGATTCCCAACTATTATACTTAAAGCTGTGGTTGATTATGATTTATGGATATGGCATCCACATTTTGGTTTGCTAGGCTCAAACAATGACATTAATGTATTAGAGGCATCTCATTTGTTCGCAAACCTTGCCAAAGGTATAGCACCTTCTGCTCATTATGTTATTCAAGGAAAAGTGTATGATACTGGATATTATTTAGCTGATAGTATTTATCCAAAATGGTCTACTTTGGTATAAACCATTCATGATCCCCGAGGCCCAAAAAAGAAGTTATTCGCGAAGATGCAAGAAGCATGTAGGAAGGATGTTTAGCGTGCATTTGGAGTTCTCCAATCAACATTTGCAATTATCAAGGGATCGACATGTTTTTGGGAAAAATCCATATTACATGATATCATGTCAGCATGCATTATAATGCACAATATGATCATTAAGGATGAACGTGATACTTAAGTGGTCATACAAGATTGGAAAGAAACATCAGCCCCTGAAATTAATATCAATAGAGATGATACAGTTATATTTCAAGAATTCCTTGCTAGACATCGAAAAATCAGAGATAAAGAAGCTCATTATGAACTTCGTAATGTATTGATTGAACATTTGTGGGAACAATATGAAAATTCAAATGATTAGAGGTTAAATGAGAAATTTTAATCAGTTTATATTTGTGTATGTTATTAATTTGTTGTTGCAATAATATTAAATATATTTTGTAAATAATATTGATTTAATATAACGCATATATTAATTAATTAAGAATAATAATTTTAATTTTAATTTTAATTTTAATTTTAATTTTAATAAATAAATAAATAATTATTGTATAATATAAATTAATTTAGTTAATAACTAAATTATTGTGGTATATTCTTTGTAAAATTTTGGTGTAGAATGGTTGGAGTAACACTAAATTTGGTGTAAAAAGATTATAGGAATATTCTATTTTACACCAAATTTTGTGTAAAAAGTTAGTGCAATGGTTGGAGATGGCCTTATAACATGAAATTTGATTTTAGTGTCTTATTCTCCCCTTTTGAATTAGATTGCTTACAACGATTATAATAGACTTGTTTTCAATGTAAAGAGAGATAATTTGTTTCTGTTTCAATCCAAAATCACCCAATAATTTTCTTAGTCATATGGAATGGTTTGAAGAACTAATAATTGCAACATACTTAACTTTAGTTTATGAATGAGAAAAAACTTTTTGTTTCTTGGAATTTTTAAGTAAACACCATCACCAAAAGAAAATGCATAACTTGTCACGTTCTTTGCTTCATTAATGAAACTAGCCCAATCACTTGCAACATACCCTATTAATTTGGTTCTCTCTTCCTTTTGAAAGATTAATCTAAAATTTAATGTTCTTTTTACATATCTTGAGACTCTCCTATCTATGTTGAGATGAACTTTCCTTCGATTCTTGTATAAATCTCGATAACAATCTTGTATTGAAAAAAATAAATTTCCAATTAAGCTTCTATATAAGGTTGCATCATCCTTCTCTTCAACATCTTCATATAATAGTTTCAAGTTCACAATAAGAGGATAATCAACTAGTTTATCCTTTTCCATATTGAATTTCTTAAATATGGAATATGTATATGTTGATTTACTAATGAGGATATAATCTTTACCTTACTCTCCTTGTCAACAAAAGTACTACACATCTCTAAGATCAGACATCTTAAATTCAACTTCAAGTTTTTGTTTGAATGAAGCCATATAATCTTCATCATCTCTAGTGATTAGAAACTCATTTACATACAATGAGACATTCAGTTTCATTAATTTATTTTTAGTCAATAAGAGTAACTTCATTTTCAGTTGTATAGGTCCTCATTTAATAAGATAATAATCAATCATGTTATCTCAATCTCTATAAGTGTGTTTTAACGTATAAAGAACTTTATGTAGAGGTATACCTCATCCTCTTTGCTAATTTTGGTGAAGCCATCCAGTTTGCTCAACATATATAATCTCCTTGATGATCCCATTCAAGAATATTTAATTAATATTAAAGTGATAAGATTTCCATCCATTTTTAGTAGCCAATACAACTATCACTTTGATAGTATCATGTCTTGTAACTAGATGGAAAGTTTCAAACTAGTTAATTCCATATTAATAGAGATGACTTTTCATAATTGCCTTTGTTTTAAGTTTTTTCATTGATCCATCAGGGAAATTTGGTTTTGAAAACTTACTTGACTATAATCTCCTTCTAATTAGAC
The DNA here is from genome assembly GCA_027563595.1 of Erythroxylum suave. NCBI lineage: Eukaryota > Viridiplantae > Streptophyta > Magnoliopsida > Malpighiales > Erythroxylaceae > Erythroxylum > Erythroxylum suave. The sequence continues at coordinate 22,012 of JAOSBN010145162.1, read as the reverse complement.
GGTGCTTCCATTAAGGAAAATATTCAATTCTTATTTATCATAAAAATATCTTCTTTTATAGCTATAACCCACACTCTTTTGATTACTATTTCATTGAAAATGGTTAGCTCAACAACTCCTAAATGTTCTCTTTTATAAATTTCTGTGAGGGCCTTATTCCTCTAACTACTCAATGTTATATTCATCTTAACCCTCCTCTAAAACCTCTTCATCATCATAGAATTGTAAGAATTTAGCTCCATGGCCTTAAATATCAACATTCAATATATTTTTACCAATTTGGTTTTATAAATATATTAAGTATTTGACTAAATTGAACCTTTCTTATTACAAGATTAAAGACTCCACAAGCCTTGTTTATGCTATTGTACAAAAAAAATATAGATATCAAGTTTACTTATTGTTATCAAGCTTTTTCCTCTTAAATTTAGAAATGTGAATATAGTATAAACTACCAATCCCTTTCAGATTTTCAACATAAGGTGAGTTGTGGTGTTCTAACTATTAGTGCTTTACTAAGTACTTGATAGATGGACAATTGAACATAGTTTTATCCCATATTTGATGTGTTTTTGCTTGACCTTTATTACTTTTGGTATATATTTGGCATTTAATGTGTCTCAAGTGTGTAAACAAATTATAATTGCCTTCATGGATTTAAAAACGAAGAATTCAAACAAAAAACAGCTTAAAATGAAGATTTAACAATCTTGAGGGATGCATGGGTTTGCACATTACTATGTATTTCTTTAAGGTTATACACTTTCATGATATCCAGAGAAATATGATTATGCACGATCTGATATATGGCAGTGGAAAAGACTATGCATAGCCCAAAAACCTAGAATTCTAAATAAAAGATGTCTTTTAGAGGCAATTGAGGGGAGGAAGTGACAATCATCATTCTGAAGAGTGCAGAAGCGATTCCAGAGGCGATTTGGAGCTTGAGGAGCGTGAGACACAGAGTTTTTATCAACAAATTCTTTAAAAAATAAGATTGGGCATCTACATCATCAAAATACTCGATAGAGAACAACCAAGGAGATTTAGAATTATGATTGCGTTATTTTCAATTCAGTATTCTATATATGTGTATCTAATTTCCTATTCATCAATGTGTAACTAATTTTTCTATTAGTATTTAGGCTAGATGAACCCTATTTGATACTAAAACATGTGTTGATTTTTTAGTGAATGCGATTGAGTTGTTTGATTGTCTTGATCAAATTATCTGTTTTATTATTGTCTAGTAAGTTGATTTATTAGACCATAATTTGATTTCTTACAGAGCGATTAAGAAATCTTAGGTTTGAATAAATCTACAAAAATTGGAAATAGTTTATTGCAACCCTAAAGATAGGATGACATAAATCTTCTAGATTAGGGTCAAACCTGATAGAGGAATTTATAATATAGTAATGCAATCCAATAAAATTTAACCTGAGTAATTCGGAGCTACTAGCAAACCTTAGGAGTCTTCATGGTCTAACTAATCAGCAACACAATTGCATGACAAAAGATCAATCAACTATTTAGGAGGATTTGAAGCCTAGATACTAATTATTTGATATTAATAATTAATTCGGTGATTCACCAATTCTCTGCTTTAATAATGTTTCTTGTTTATTTTATTTGCTTAATTTTAGTTTCTTTAGCTCAAAAACCATGATTAATTCTTAGGCTAAATAATAGAATAATGGTAAGTACTAGTACTCACTGTCCTAATGAGATTGACCCATATTTGTCGATACTAGGTACAACTATGGCATGCACTTGTGGTTTATTACAATATTGACTATCATAAAGTAGGTCAATCAAGTTTTTAGCCCCATTACCGGGGATGGTGATATTAGGAACACTTTAGTTTTATTACTCTAGTCATTACTTTGTTTGTTTGTTTTTCTTTATTTTTGTTTTTAATTTAAGTTATTTAATTTTTTTAGTTAGTTAATTTATTTCTTTAGTTTAGATTTAGACTCTAAGTCAGTTTATGACCTGGAATAATATTGAGAACTTACTAGACATAGATCCTGAGATAAAAAGAATTGCACAGAGTAATCATTATAGGTCTAGCCGTAGATAGTTTGAGCTAAATCGTTGAAACGAGGATTTGGAAGGTCACGTGAATACATAATAATATCATAACATGGTGGACGAACCACAAATGATGGTCGACTATGTTAGGCTAGATTTATCATATGCGTAATCCAATATAGTGAGGCCGACTGTACAAGTGAACAGCTTCAAGATTAAGTCGAGTATCATTCAATTAGTGTAACCATCAATCTAATTTGTTGGAATTCAAGGTGAGGTCCTAACTTGCACATCTCTAACTTCTTTGAGATCTGTAATACTTTCAAGATCAATGGAGCGAATGATGATGGCATCAGACTACGTCTGTTTCATTTCTCTCTAAGAAGAAAAACTAACTAGTGACTAAACTCTATGCCACGTTTGTCACTTACCACTTAGGATCAAGTGGCGGAAAAATTTCTACTTAAGTACTTTCCACCTATGAACACTATGAAGCTAAGGAATGAAATCTCATCATATGAGTCATTTTACAATACCTCATAGAGGTTTAAAAAGATGCTTCGACAATGCTCACATGACGAACTACCCTTGTGGATGCAATTCTAGACATTTTATAATGGGCTCAGTCAAAGTATGAGGTAGTCAATAGATGCAGCAACTAGAGGGATGCTAAAAAACAAAACACCTAAATCAACCCAAAAGATAATAGAAGATATGGCCATGAACAACTATTAGTGATGTTTAACTAGATCATGAATCACCAGTAGGTCATCAGGAGTTCATGAAGTAGATGTTATGATGTAATTGGCGAGCCAATTGGAGGCCTTGAGCAAGAAAATAGATAAAAATCACTATGGCTCCGCTAGGAAAAGTGATGCAATGTGAAGCGTGTAGGCTAGAGCAATAAAACTAGATTAGCCCAAACATGTAGATTCTTTAGGGAACGTGTTAGCTCAACGTTACACGCGTTAAGTTTTACTATTTATAACCTTGGTAATTACCACAAACGCACGGGTCATTCGCGTAGTACCTAAGATGTTGGTCTCATAAGGAAGGGAAACTAGTCTTAAAATCTAAGGTCGTCCTAAACTACAATAATTCTAAACAAATAACTAATGTAGAAATTAAATCAATCAATAATCAAATATAAGAATTTAAAGTGCCAAAAGTCACAAAATAGCAGACTCACGTAATAGTCTAAAAATCAACGTAGAAGTAACCAAATGAGAGAAAGGGTGATTTAACTCGAAACTAAAGAAAATCTGACCAATTATGTAATTTTCGACTTAACGGGTCTAGACTATCCTAGGGTGAATTACTCTCTCTAGAGTTATAATTCTTAAACCTAATTGATAATCCTTAGTTCAAATTATGAGAATTGCGATCTCTCGATCTGCAATTAGTTCAAAACCTAAATTAGTTCTAAAATTGTCTATTAACCTACCGGGAATCTATGCTCAATCTCTTGTTACATGACTTTACTATTTTGATTCAACTCTCTACCTATCGATTCACCTAACTCTCATTAGCCCAAATTGGTGATTTTTACCTAGCTCACCCTCTCAGTTTATTGCCAAGTTATGAAGAACCAAAATTGAATCACAATTGAATTGAAAGAAAGCACAATCAAATAAAATTTATTAATCTCAAGAACTAAAAACTTGAAGGTGAGTATAGACAACAAATCAACACTTAATAACAATATTTCCAATAAATATCCAAATTTCATACATCAATGAAATCAAAATACAAATAAGAAATACTATCGGAATAGATCTTGGAGGTAGTGACTACGGGAAACCACCTATTTCGGGAAGTACATTGCATCAAACTTATCTCTGTGTATCTCTTTCTTTGTCTCCTTCCTCAATCGCTTGATCTCTGTCTAGGTTTCTCTCGGATTGGTTGAATCACTCTCTTTCACATGACTCTCTAAGCTCTCCAAAGACTCTAGTGGCTGTCATGGAATGTTCTATTTATTCTATGTAAGCCCTAGGTCAAAGTCGGGGTCGAAATAGTTTGAAAAACCATTCAAAAGTCGAGTTTTTTTTTTTGCCAGCCTGAAGTATGACACAATTGTGGCCCTGCATGTCATAGTCGTGGCTAGCATTTTAACCTTTTTGTCATGATCATGGCCTGATGTGCATGATCGTGGCCTGACTTGACACTCTTTGTCATGATCGTGTCCCAATGTACACGATTGTGGCCTGGCTGCTGCTAGCTCTTCCTTCTCTATCACGATCTTGGCTAATGTACACAATCGTGACTTTTGTCCTTTGGCCCGAAACTCTTCAAATCTTCACTGTTCTTCCTTGTTTACCTTGCAACAGTGGCACACACATCATGGTACCTAAAAAATTATAAAAATTAAGCTCAAAGATTCAAACTAATCCATAAAAACACTTAAACACCCAAACTAACATAATTAAACCCTAAATGCATACTCAACACTCAAAGTCACGGTAATTACAAAACAAATGACACCCTAAAACATAATGCAAAACAAAGCTATCAACATCTCCACACTTAAACATTTGCTTGTCCTCAAGCAAACAAAACAAAAACACATATCAACACAAAACACTTAATGCAATAATGAGGCAACGACTTTAAACTTCGTGAAATAAATTTAATCTTGGACACAATCATTCAATTTATGCCAATTCATTAGCATGTAAAATATGCGTCTAGGGGATTTGTACTAAATATACAAATAAATTAATGCTAATTGTTAACTTATTTACCTTTTTAATTGTACACACATATTAATAATTTTTCGGTCCCTCAGACTTTGTAATTATTCCTAAATATATTCCATGAAAATTCAAGCTCATCACAAGTCCGGTAGGTTTTTATTTAAACACACAATTTTTTTTTACCAGAACTTAGTCTTTTACTCTGAGGCAAACATTGGTGATGAATGTCAATCTAATTACTCAACTAAGTCATTTATTAAACAGCTTGGTTGAAACGTCATTATAGCCTTTTTACACGAAGGCACATATTTGTGTTGTGTGTCGATCCGGTTACTCAGCTATTATCATGTTTTCAACTGGCTATTAACTCTATTCATTAATCAAAAGTCAGCAGAATAGCAATTTATTTAACCAACATTGTTTTCAAAATTATTGCCTACTTTGTTGCTTTTAGCTATTCCTTTCCATGAAAAATACTAGTTAAGCTACTTAAGCTAAAAGACCTCAAATTATGAATGAATGTAACAACCTAAAGGGTGCCAAATTTACACTAAGTCTTAACTAGGCCATATATTTATCCAAAGGGCCCCTAATTCACTAATTTCATAAGTTAATGATTATTCATAACCTAATAGACTATGGTCAAAATTAAATGAATTTCACTTAATCTAAGCCATTGACACTTTCACACATTTCACACATCATACATATGCAAAATCACATACAAAAACAAAACACAGAATCCCTTTCCACACTTGAACAACACATTGTCCTCAATGTGAGAAGGAAAAACACAACAACACATAATAGAAAGAAAAGACAGAAATGAAACAAAACAAAAAAAATTCAAAATAAATAGGAACACATAAAATAAAAGGTTAATTTGGGGAAAAAATTTGGTAGAAAGAAATCCTATGGAGATGGAGGTGATGATGGCGATAGTGTTGAGACTAGATCTGCTTGACATTGAGAGTGTTTCCCTATCTTATAAGTGATTCAAGAGAGCAAAAGATTTAGCAATCCAAACCACTCCAAATCATTCAAAACTTATTTAAGAATTTAAAACAAACCTAACTATACACAATTTAAACCTAACTACTAAACATGCTAATTTATAGTAATTAGCTTGACCTTGAATCATTAGAAGCTCAACCAAGATCAATTATGAGTGGTTTGCTTCCACCTGCTTCATTCATTGTCAGTTTTGTATCCTATAAGTAAGCTACAATTTGAAAAATCATCAAAAGGACAATATTGATAAAATTATGAAAATCAATTAAGGTCAGTAGTGTCCTTTTTTTGAATGAATTGTCTACAAAACAAGGAATAATAAAACTACTTGAATCTTTCATAGAATCCAACAGTTTTCCCAGAAAGAAGGTGAGTAGCTCTCTTTCTTCATTAATCACCTTCGTCTCCAATGCTCCGCTACATGAACTGAGACTTTCATTGCTTCTGCCAACTCAATGTTTATTGTCATATGTTTTTCATTCTCTTGTTCTTCATAGGATTCAAATACATCAATAATATTGAATGAGCTACTAACCTTTGGATTCTTAAATGCATCATTCATGTTGAATGTCTCTTCATCATCATCAATCCAAAGGATAGGGTTCTACGTATGGACGTCTACCTAAGATTTTTTTATTTTCACATATGGTATATCCAGGACTGATGGATAATAGGGAGGGTTGGCATTCTTTTTTTCATATACTTTCATTGTCTCTTGGTCACCAATTTCGGTTCTTCATACACTTTCATTTTCTCAATCTCTCATTACAAGACTCTATCGATTTAATTCAACTCTCTACCTATTGATTCACTTAACTCTCGTTAGCCCAAATTGATGATTTTTACCCGCTCACCCTCTCAGCTTATTGCTAATTATGAAGAACCGAAATTGAATCACAATTAAATCAAAAGAAAACACAATCAAATAAACTTTATTAATCTCAAGAACTAAAAACCCGAAGGTGAATATAGACAGCAAATTAACACTCAATAACAATATTTCTAATGAATATCTAAATTTCATACATCAATGAAATTGAAATACAAATAAGAAATATTGTCTGAATGATCTCGGAGGTAGCGATTACAGGAAACCACCTGTTCCAGGAAGTACTTCGCATCAAACTTATCTCCATGCTCCCTTCCTTCGTCTCCTTCCTTAATCGCTTGATCCCTATCTAGGTTTGCCCTAGATTGGCTGAATCACTCTTTTTTGCATGACTCTCTAAGCTCTCCAAAGACTCTGGTGGCTATCATGTAATGTTGTATTTATTCTATGTAATGCTCACACGTCAAGGTACCTAAAAAATATAGTAATTAAGCTCAAAGATTTAAACTAACCTATAAAAACACTTAGACACACAAACTATCAAAATTAAACCCTAAATGCACACTCAGCACTCAAATTCACACTAATAACAAAACAAATTACACCCTAAAATATCATGCAAAACACATCTATTAGAACGTTCCCATACCCCAAAATAATCTTTATAATAACACATACAATCCTAGATAGAGGGACCACCTCAACTTCTTATAAGGTAACCAAATACAAATAAGAAATAAGCCTATAATTGGATTCCACAGGTAAGTATCACAACTTAAAAAACTGACTATAGTTGAAATGATACTAGAGTTTATTCAGGACGTAACTTCATATTAATAGACCTTTTATTGAAGCTCTAGCATAGATGTCCAAGTATGCAAAATTTCTAAAGGAGTTGTTATCTAGAAAGAAAAAAAATTGAGAAATTGGCTAAAGTACAGTTAAATGAGGAATGCTTGGCGATCTTATATAAGAAGTTATGACAGAACCTTAAAGATCTTAGGAGTTTGACCATCCTTTGTATCACTGGTAATCTATTGATTGAGAAAGCTTTAGCCGATTTAGAGGCTAATATAAATAAGTTGTTTAAGAAATTGGGATTAGGAGAACCTAAACCTATTAGGATGAGCATTCAATTAGCTGATCAATCCTTTAAACATCCTAGGGGGATTATTGAGGATGTATTAGTCAAGGTTGACAAGTTCATTTTTTTAGTTGATTTTGTTATACTTGATATGGATGAAGATGTAAAAGTACCTTTAATTTTAAGGTGTCCCTTCCTAGCTACAACTAAAATCGTCATAGATTTTAGTGATGGTAAACTAGGCCTTACGGTAAGAAAAGAAGAGGTAACTTTTAGAGTATTTGATGCAATGAGATGTGCTCTCAAATGTGATGACTCTTGCTATTTTATTAACACCAAAGATTATCTAACTCCAAACATTACTCATATAATTGTAACAAATGATAAGCAAGAGATGTTTATGAATCAAAATGTGGAGGAACAAGAAGATAAGAAGCACTTAATGAGATTAAAAAAAGTGGAAGAGATAAATAGGAGTACAGAGATAAGGTTAAAACACTCTGTTTAAGAACCCCCAGAATTAGAGTTAAAGATACACCCTGATCATTTGGAATACGCATTTCTTAAGAAGAACTCAAAATTACTTGCGATCATTTTAGCAAATCTAGAGGTAGAGCGAAAGGAAAATTTGTTGAACATGCTAAGGAAACATAAAAAGGCAATTGCATGGAAGATCTCATCTATTAAAAGGATCAATCCTGCCTTTTACACGTGCAAAATTTTAATAGAGGAGGATTTTAAACCTATGGTAAAACCTCAAAGAAGGTTGAATCCAAACATGAAGGATGTGGTTAAAGTAAAGGTAATTAAATTCCTAGATGCTAGAGTGATTTAACCCATTTTTGACAATATTGGGTGAGCCCCGTGTAGGATGTGTTAAAGAAAGGAGGAATGACTGTTGTCCCCAATGACAAGAATGAATTATTCCTACAAAAACTGTTACTGGATGGAGAGTGTTCATTGAGTATAGGAAGTTGAATTATGCAACTCAAAAGGATCACTTTCCTTTACCCTTTATAGACAAAATTGTGGAATGTTTGGCAAGACATATGTACTACTACTTCTTGGACAGACTTTTAGGCTATCTTCAAATCCCAATTACTCTAGAATATCAAGAGAAAAAAATATTTACATGTCCCTATGGTAAGTTTTCCTATAGAAGGATGTCGTCTGAGTTGTGCAATGCACTTGCTAAATTTTAGAGATGTATGATGGCCATCTTTGATGATCTAGTCAAAGACATAATAGAGGTATTTATGAATTATTTTTCTTTCTTTATGGATTCATTTGATTTATACCTTCATAATCTTGAAAAAGTATTGAAAAGTTGTGAGAAGACAAATCTGGTTTTAATTGCAAAAAATGTCACTTTATGGTGCAAAAAAATTATAATCATAGGCCATAAAATTTCTCACTGGGCGATTGAAGTGGATAAGGCCAAAATTGAACTTATAGAAAAGCTTCCACTTTATTCTATGATTAAGGCAATGAGGAGTTTCATAAGTCATACAAGCTTTTATAGAAGGTTTATCAAAGACTTCTGAAAAATTGCTCAACCCTTAACATGTTATTAGAAAAGGACATACCTTTTGCATTCACCAAAGAGTGTTTAGAGGTTTGATAAGTATAAACTGCATCGTATTTTAGGGGATAGTTTGATATGTGTTTAGTCGTTAATTCAATCACTTGGTATGTGTTTAGGTTAAAATTATGTTAGTTGTGATTTATTTGTTTTTAAGTGTTTTATGGGTTAGTACAAGTCTTTGAGCTTAAATATTGTGTGTTTGAGGTACCTTGATGTGTTTGTTAGTGTTTTAAGGTCAGCATCAAATAACGGAGGAGTTTCGGAGACTTTGGCCTGAAACAACGGTCCATGATCATGGAATATTCATGACAGAAGCTCCAAGTTTGGCCCACAATCGTGGCCTGTATGCCATAATTGTCACAAAAGGCTCAGATGTGAGCCACAATTGTGATTTACATTAATTAGATGCTTAGATGCTCTATTTTAAGGGATTTTTGGACCTTTTAGACCTTAGGAAAACCCTAGGGTGACCTAAAACACAAAGAAGGATAAAAAGAATAAGAGGAGGAAGACAAAAGGGAGCTTTTTGGTAGCCGCCATTGAAACCCTAAATGAGAAATAAGAGAGAGAAAGAGAAGAAGGAAGACAAAGACGAAGCTGATCGAAGTGCTTCTTGGATTAGAATGTTTTCTGACGTCGCCACCATGCATCATCTATTCCAATTGTATTCCTTTTCTTTTCAATTTTACTGATGTATAGAATTGAGATGGATAGTATGATGATAGGATTTGTAATATTGATGATAATTTATTTTGATTTAATGATAGTTTATTTGATTGTGTTATTTGGATGAATGTCGTGATTTAATTACATTATTGCATAATTCGATAATAAACTGGGAGGCTGAACTATATGAAAAATGATTAAATTGGATTAATGCAATTTTGGTGATTTAATAGAAACTGAAAATAAATCATGTTGGTAATTATGCGAAGAGGGATCTTATGTGATTTTTTAATAGTTTATTAGAGCGCTTCAGGTCTAATTAGGTTTTGAATAATTTGTGAATTAAGAGATTGTGATTTCCATAATCCGATTAAGGTTTGTAATTTAGGATTTAATGGTTATAACTAGAGAGAGTAACCAGCCCTATGACAGTCCAAAACTGACACTCTATTGACACATAATTGGCTAGGTTAGCATTAATAATAAGTAAAATCCCCTTTCTCATAAATTGGTGAATTCTTTAGATTGATTTCTATTATGATTGCATATTGCTAAATTATTAATTCCTTCGTGTTTAATTTATTATTTAAGTGGTTGGATTCAATTCTCGTGATTACTTTTCGTTGCATTGCTTATTTTGAGTTTTGTATTTTGTTAACACTATATTTTAGGATTAAATTAGTTTACCTCCTCGTGGGATCGACACCTCTTATACCCATGCGCTTGCGGTATTTGAGGTCTTATAAATTTTAAAGCTTGAATGACACGATCAAGTTTTTAGCATTATTACCAGGGAGGCATAGAATAGTTTAATTCTTTTTGTCTAAGGCTTTTAACCATCTTTTATACACAATAAATAAAAAATAAGAAGCTGGGCATAAAGTAGATGACACATCAACTTGGATATCACCGGACAACAATGGGGAATTTTAAGAGTTAAATCTAAAAAGAGATAAAAAGAACGATCATGGAGGATATATATTATAGGGAGCAAAGGACTCTTATAGATTTCAATGAGCCCCAATTTAGTTGGGGAAATCATCATCCTTATGTGAACATGTACACTTTGGGTTGGCAGAACCACCCAAATTTCTACTGGTCTAACAATGTAAGCACTCACATGGGACATCAAGACCTATTAGAATTTCAGCAAGATGAGTCTAGTTCATGGGATTCCAAATTGGACAAAATCATGGATAAGCTAACATATACGGAAGAGACCCAGAAGAGATTGGAAGAGCAATTTAATCAAGTAACCGAAAATCATGCCTTTTCTATTCACAACCTGTAGATTTAAGTGAGACAGCTTTCCCGTGAATTTTGTAAGAGAAGTGTGGAAGATTCTCTGAGCAATATGGAATTACATCAATGGGAGCATTATAAGGCTATCACACTTAAGAATGTGGAGACTTAAAAAAACAATGGGAAATAAAGCTGAACCCCATTTTGTAGAAGATAAGGAGACAAGGAAAGAGAATGAAGAAAAGAATGCCAACCTTCCCTATTATCCACTAGTTTTTGATATATCATGTTTAAACATCGAAAAAATTTAAGTAGATGTCCTTAAAGAGAATCTCATCATTCGGATTAGTGATGACCAATTGACATTCAACATAAATGATGTATCAAAGAATTTAGAGGGGGGCAACTCATTCAGAAAAATTGATGTGCTTGAATCATTGAAGAAATGAGAGGACAAAGAACAGTTGACAATGGAAATCAAGTTTGAACAAGTTATGGAAGTCTCTGTTCTTGAAGTTAAAGAAGAAGAAGAGACGAGGGTGAATGAGGAAAAACCAAGAAGAGAGCAACTCATTCTAGAAAAACCAACAAGGGAGCAACTCATTCTCTTACTGAGCAAACTATTGGATTCCAAGGAAGAATTAAGAAGTTTTGTTATTCCCTGTTTTGTTAATAGTTCCCTTGAAAAAAAGACATTATTGAGCATAATTGATGTTTATAAAATTATTAATATTGTCCTTCTGATCATTTTGAAACTTGTAACTTACTTACAGGCTACAAAACTTGAATGAAAAGAGGCAGAAGCAAGTCACTCATAATTGATCTCAGCAGAGTTTCCAATGATAGAAGGTCAAGCTAATGACCTTAAAAAAAACATTGTATGGGAGGCAACCTATGGTTTTTAAATTACTAGTTATTTCCTGATTTTAGACAGTTTGAACTCCGTAGTTAAGTTTTTCCATTTCCAAATAAATATTGTGGAAGAGTAGGGCATTAATTTTTGATAAAGATGACCGGGGAGTAAAGTATAATGAGGTGATATTGCTAAAAAGAAGTTAGGAAAGGACGTCAAAGGATGTGTATAAGGACAAAAGATGAAAAAAATCAGAAATTGGTGAAATTCCGTCCACGTGAATTCCAGCTGAAATTTTTACCATTTTACCTTTCCATCACCTATATATTCATTTCCTACTTCACTTTTTCACTTACTTTCATTTTAATTTTATCTCTCGAAGTTTAGAACCTCTAAACACTCTCACTTCTCTCTAACCAACTTCCAAATTTCCACTTTATTCCAACTTCCACCTACTTGCAATCCATTATGCTACACATTAAACAGTTAGCGAAGCGTAACCAATAATATGGAAGAAATCAAGTTTAGGGCCAAGGCAAAGGAACAAGGTGACAGATTTTGGGGCACCCTTCCTAATTTACACAGAGGTGGAAGGTATTTGATTTCAGTCCCTTAATGTTAAACATATAGTAGTCTAAAAATACTTCGATTTTGATACGCTTAACTTGCGAGATAAGGTCGAGAATTCAGCAGAAAGAATCCAGTGGAGTAAGTTTATACACTTCCAATATCTTGTCTACTAGGAGCTCTCCCTCGAATTCTTCATCCCCTTCATTTCAAACCTAATAACTTTAAAGAAATGTGGTTTACGTTGTGGGGACAACCTTTTGAGTTAAACATTGAAATCATGTATGATATTGTGGTTTTCTCCAATCTTGCATTGTTGATCAACACAATGATTTTCCTGCTTCTTGCTATTGGAATGAGCTCATTGAGTTGGAACAGCTCGACGTTAAGAAAGCCTACAACAACGTTATATGAACCCATGAGCATTCGTTGTTACATAAATTTATGTGTCAAATGGTTTTTGACAAATCAAAAACCAACAAGTGCACAACGAAATAAATTTTTTATTGTGGTGTATGGATCATAACATCTTATTGTACACCTTCACACATATGTTGAATACTATTGTTGTGACTCTATGTAAGATCAGCAACAATTTGGGTATGGAGCATTTGGTTTCCGCCATTGCTGAGTACCATGGTATGAATTGTAGTGGTCTAACCGTTTAACTCCCTAATTTTCTAAATCACCATTAGTTGTGGTGTGCAGAAATTATAAAGTCCCATAACATGGAACTCTAGGACATTAGCCAAAAGTCTCATCACAAAGCAAAAGTCGAGTAACCGTATCGAAACGCATCACAAATGTATGCCTTTGTGTCAAAAGTCTATAATGACGTTCCAACCAAGAAAATTAATAAAAACATGACTTTTCCAGTAACTGAATCAACATTCATCACCAATGTTTGCCTCCACGTAAAAAGACTAGGTCAATGTCCACAAAAAGTCATAAAAATGTTTTCTAATAAAAATATGTTGAACTTGTAAATAACTTAACCTTTCATAAAAATGAAGTTAGAATTAGTTACAAAGTTTAAATGAACAAATAATTGTTAATGTGTGTGTACAATTGAAAGGAGTGAATAACTTGAAAATTAAGTTTTGATTAATATTTCTATTTAATCTAGAGCTTTTAGATGCGGATTTTGCTTGTTAATGATTTAGAGCGATTTGAATGATTATGTTTAAGGTTAAATTTATTTCATGAATTTAAAGTCATTGTCTTATTGATTCATTATATGCTTGTGATTTTGTATGGTTTTTTATTTTGTTTGCTTAAGGACAAGAAAGCGTTTAGGTGTAGGGATGTGATAAGTACAAATTGCATCGTGTTTTAGAGCATAGATTGATATGTATTTAGCCGTTAATTCGATCACTTGGTATTTGTTTAGGATAAAATTAGGCTAGCTATGATTTATTTGTGTTTTTCAGTGTTTTATGGGTTAGTATAAGTCTTTGAGCTTAAGTATCATGTTTTTGAGGTAACTTGATGTGTTTACTAGTGTTTCAGGGTCAACATCGAAGAAAGGAGGAGTTTTAGAGACATTCGGACCAAAACAAAGACCCACCATCATGGCTTACAGAAGCTCCGGGTTTGGCCCACGATTGTGGCTTGCATGTCACGATCATGATAGAAGCTTAAGGAAGCCACGATTGTAACAAAAGGCTTAGATGTGAGCCATGATCGTGACCTGCATTGGGTAGACACCCAGACGTTCTATTTCAAAGGATTGTTTGGACCATTCTAACCCTAGAAAAACCCTAGGGGTCCCAAAATACAAAGAAGGATAAAAGGAATAGGAGGAGGTAGAGAAAAGGGAGCTTTTTGGTAGCCATCGTTGAAACCCTAAGTGAGAATATCGAGAGAAAGAAAGAGAGAAGAAGGATGAGGAAGATGAAGCTAACTCAAAATGCTTCCCAAATCAGGAGGTTTTTTGATGTCGCTGTCATCCATTGTCTATTCTAGTTGCATTTCCTTTTCATTTTGATTTTATTGATGTATATAATTAAGATGGATAGTATGACAATAGGATTTGGAATATTGAAGATGTTCTAAACTTTCCTTCAAGATTTTATTTTGATTTAATAATAATTTAGTTGATTATGTTATTTGGATGAATGTTGTGATTTAATTACATTATTGAATAATTCAATAATAAACTGAGAGGTTGAACTGAATGATTAGGTGATTTAATAGTAACCATAATAAATCATAGTGGTAATTGTGCAGAGAAAGATCTCATGTGATTTTCCAATAGTTTATTAAAGCGCATCAGATCTAATTAAGTTTTGGATAATTTCTGAATTGGATAAGCACTCCAATTAGGGTTTATAATTTATTAATGGTTATAACTCGAGAGAGGAATAATTAATATTAGGACAGTTTAGAACTGACACTCCATTGAAATATATTTGGCTAGGTTAACATTAATGATTTCTATTATGATTGCAAATTGCGTAATTATTAATTCCTTTTTGTTTAATTTTTGATTTAAGTAGTGGAATTTAATTCTCGTGATTTCTTTTCATTGCATTGCTTATTTTGAGTTTCATATTTTGTTGGCCTTAGATTTTAGGATTAGATTTGTTTTCCTTCTCGTAGGATCCATACCTCTTATACTACAATCGTGACCCGTGCACTTGCAATATTTGAGGGCTTATAAATTTTAAAGCTTGAATGACATGATCAAGGTTTTCACCATTCTAAAAGAAAAGTTGATAAAGGCCACAGTTATCATAACACTAGATTGGAATCTACCTTTTGATCTAATACGTGATGCAAGTGACTCTATAATACAAGCAATACTCAGAGAGTAAAAGGACAAACATTTCCAACCAATCTACTACGCTAGCAAGATTTTGATAGATGCTCAAGAAAATTACACGACAATGGAAAAGAAGTTGCTAGCTATGGATTTTACGTTCAAAAAATTTATATCTTATTTAGTTTTATCCAAAGTTATGTATATTGACCACTCAACACTAAAATACTTTTTGAATAAACCGTATGATAAACCTTGGTCAATTAGATGGATTTTACTATTGTAGGAATTTGATTTAGAGATCAAGGATAAGAAGGGGGTGGAAAACGCAAATCATTTATCACGTCTAGGAAATCCAAATTTGGAAGAAACGAATGAAGAAGGTATTGAAGATACCTTCCTAGAAGTATGTATCTATATAGTGGAGAAAGTAAAGGAAATTGAGATCCTTTGGTTTGTAAACATTGCAAATTATTTTGTAGGTAGGATCTTATTGAAAAGATTATCTTATCAGTAAAAGAAGAAATTCTTTACTGATTTGTGAGATTATTTTTAGGAAGACCCATTTCTATTCTTTATTTATTCAAATCAAATAAAGAGGAGATGTGTACCTCATTTGGAGGGGTGGAAGATCTTACACCCCTATCATATAGGACCCACGAGAGGCCACCATAGTGCTAATATGACGAACCATAAAGTATTGGAGTTAGTTTCTTATTGGTTGTCAATTTTTAAGGATGCCCAAAGGTATGTAGCTTCATGTGATAGATGTCAAAGATCTAATAATGTGTCTCATTGGAACGAATTACCACAAAATTTCATTATTGTTTATAATATATTTAATGTCTGAGGTATTGATTTCATGGGTCTATTCCCAAATTCGTTTGGTAATAAATACATCCTAGTAGTAGTTGATTACATTTCTAAATGGGTAGAAGTATAAGCTTTACCAACCAATGATGCTAGGTTTGTTGTGAAATTCCTTAAAGTTTTGTTTTATTGTTTTGGCACCCCTAGGGTAATTAGATAGGGGTACGCATTTTTGTAATGTACTGTTTGAAAAGGTGCTTAAAAGTATGGAATTAATCATATAATTGTTATCCCCTATCACCCTCAAACTATTGGCCAAGTCAACGTATCCAATAGGGATTTAAAACAAAATTTAGAGAAGACTATAGAGCATCAGAGGAAGGACTAGTCAATTAAATTAGATAATGCTTTGTGGGCTTATACGATGAAATATAAGACACCTATTAGCATTACGCCCTATAAGTTGGTCTATGGAAAAGTATGTCATCTTTTGATTGAGTTAGATCATAAAACATATTGGGCTATTAAACTTATAAGCGTTGATCTTCAAAGTGCAGGTGAAAAGAGGAACTTCCAAATTGAAGAACTGAATGAATGGAAACTTATGGATTATAAAAATTCTAAGATATATAAGGAAAGAGCCAAAAGTTATCTTGACCGTATGATTAATCAATCTCGAGAATTCAAGAAGGGAGATCTAGTTCTCTTATACAACTCTCGTCTATGATTATTTACTGATAAGCTTAAATTAAGATGGTTAGGACCATTTGTTATAGAAACATTTTCCCATACGGTGTAATTGAGTTGAGTCATCCACATAAGGGTACCTTCAAGGTTAATAGCCATCAAGTAAAGTTATATCTTAAGGCTGAGCCGAAAACATCAATTTAACTAAGCCACCTTAAGTAGAAAAGATACTCGAGATAAAGATTTTAACCAAATGCTCCTTAGGAGGCAGCCCAAGATTCAACATTTTCTTTTGTTAAATTAATTTTGTATTTTTAATGATGCTTTTATTGTTTTTATGTTTTCAATTATGTTATTTTTATTTCTTTTGCTTCTTTTTATTTTTTCTTGTTCTTTTATTTTTGCAAGGATAAGTTAACATTATACAGATCTAACATGAAGAAATCATTGCAATCAGGAAAGTACCAAACAATCTTGTCACTTGCACATCTACTTGTATTATGTACGTTAAGGAAAATGCCCAATTTTAAGTGTGGGATGGGTTTAATGAACATTTAATTGATTTATGCAAGTTTATTATAATCCTGATTATAAATTTTATTAAATAATATGTTGAATTGGTTAAATCTTTCCATGAATACTATATGTTATTGTTGAAGTTCTATTTGAATTGGTGTGTAAAAGGAAGATGGTTAGAATGAAATTAATTTTCTATGTCATACTTTTCGTGATCATTGAAGCATTTAAGTTGAATGAAATTGCATAATATTTACACACATACATACCGAATCTTTTTCATGAGCTTTTGAGCCGAAAGAGCAAAATTTCAAAAAATTTTGATCTCTTTCTATTCTTTAATTGTTGTGATATCATGTATAGTATAATAATTGTAGAACTTGCTTTTATTATGAATGTTAAGACCATTTTTTTAAATTGGAGGCATAAACATGATAAAGGCACTTAGATTCACCAACTTGCTTAGCCTATTTCTTTAAAAATTATCATACCCAAAAATTAACCTTTAGGAATAACCAAGTTGAGCATTATCCTTTTTTGTTCCTTAAACACAAATTATAAATCATTATCCTATGTTTCTTTGAAGATTTTTGAACCTTGAAGGTTATTTATTCTATTTACTTATTAAGAACTGAAATTTGTGAAAGGTCCAATATTTATTGAATTATCGTGCGATTGCAATATTGAGAAAAAATGAAAAGAAAAAGGAAATAAAAAATATATGGTACCAATAGATTTGTGATGAAGGGAAACAAGTTTCCTTGAGTAAATTCTTTTCACATAAACCCTTTTATTGTCCCAATGATACCGTACCTAAGCTTTATTACAACTTATACAAAGACTTTTTTTATTTTTGTTTCTAGTTTGTACACAAGTGATAGAGATGTGATTTTATTGCATAGTTATAGTAAGGATTTTGTTATTCATTGATTGAGAGTTTTGATACTTTCCACCCCAAACACTTGAGTGCATTAAGTGAAATCTTGGTGAGGGTATAAAGAGATATGCTTTTGATTTCAATGTGATTATTATTAATATTACTTAGAAAATTAATTCTAGGAAAACTTGACTTTGATTGTACATTAATTTGATTCAATAGGATATGATAATGTATAGTATAAATGGACATATTGAAAGTTACGATGGATTGATTTTATAAAATTTATAATTTTGAATATAGTTTTCTTAAGGAAAAACAAAATCTTAAATGTGTGGATATTTGATAAATAGATAATTGAGCATATTTTTATCCCATATTTGATGTGTTTTTGCTTGATATTTATTACTTTTAGTATATATTTGGTACTTAATTCATCGCAAGTGTGTAAATAGATTATAATTGCCTTCATGGACTTAAAGGAGAAGAATTCAGATGAAAAAATGACCTAAAACGAAGATTCGACAATTTAGAGGGATGATCGAGTATGCACATGACTGTGCACTTCTTTGACATTTTGCACTTTCGTGATATTTGAAGAATTCTGATTATGCACGACAATGCAAGAGATCGTGCATAACCTAAAAACCTAGAATTATAAATAAAAGACATTTTTCGGAGGCAACTGAGGGGAGGAAGTGATATCAATCATTTTAAAGAGTATAGAGGCAATTCCAGAGGCAATTCGGAGCTTAAGGAGTAGGAGATGTAGATTTTTTATCAACAGATCTTTGAAAACATAAGATTCAATGTCTACATCATCAGAACACTCAATGGAAACAATTAGAGAGATTTAGAATTATGATTCCATTGTTCTCAATTTAGTTTTTTTATATATGTGTATCTAGTTTTGTATTTGCTGACATGTAACTAATTTTTCTATTAGTATTTAAGCTAAATGAACCCTATTTGATACTGAAACATGTGTTGATTATTTTATGAATGCAATTGAGTTGTTTGATTATTATGATCCAACTATTTATTTTATTATTGTCTAGCAATTTGATTTATTAGACCTTAATTTGATTTCATACATAGCGACTAAGAAATCTTAAGTTCAAATAGATCTACGATAATTGAAAAGAGTTTATTACAACCTTAGAGATAGAATGACATAAATCCTCTGTATTAGGGTCAAACCTAATAGATGGATTCATAATATGGTAATACAATTCTATAAAATTTAACATGAGTAATTTACTTAGAAACCTTAGGATTAGTCATTAGTAGACTAAGGTCAACTACTAGCATATCTTAGGAGTCTCCACAAAATTCATCAACAAAATAATTGCATGAAAAATATCAATCGGTTAAAGGTTTAGGGGGATTCAAAGCCTAGACACTAATTATTTGATATTGGTAATTAATTAAGTGATTTACTAACTCTTTGCTTTAATTGTGCTGCTTGTTTATTTTATTTGCTTAATTTTAGTTTCTTTAATTCAAAAACCACGTTCAATTCTCAGGCTAGACAATAAAATAATGGTAATTAATAGTACTCATTATCCTTATGGGATCAACCCGTACTTGGTGGTACTAGCTACAACTACGCCGTTCACTTACGGTTTATTAGAATATTGACTATCACAAATTAGGTTAATTAGTAGCTTACTTAGCAAATACATAACGTTATTTACTCATTTAGGTTAAAAATTTTAAGAACTCATTTTTAAGCTATCATACTTCCTTCCATTCTCATGATTCTTCTTTTCTTCCTCTCTATTTCTTCATTTTATTGAGGTCTTTATGGGGCTAACGATTATTGATTGATTTCTTTTAATACAATAAGTTTCAAACTCTTTGGAAACGTATTTTAAACCATTGTCAGACCTTAATTGCTTAAGTGAGACGCTATTTCTATCTTTAGTCTTACTTTTAATTTTTTAAAATTTAATAAGTACTTTATTTTTAAGTTTTAAGAAGTCAATCTAACTATGTCTACTACAATCATTAACAAACAATACAAAAAAGCTATTTCCATTTAGTGAGACCTTACTTATAAGTCCACATGCAACAGAGTGAAATAGATTTAACCTCTCTATAGCTCTCCAAAAAGCATTTTAAAAAGAAACTTGCTTTCTTTCCAAGCTAGAACACTTAAAATTTTATTTTAATTTCAATAACTTTTGGAGGACTTTCCACAACCACACTTTCATTCATAGTCTTTAGTTATCAAAGCT
This sequence comes from Erythroxylum suave, assembly GCA_027563595.1. Classification (NCBI taxonomy): domain Eukaryota; kingdom Viridiplantae; phylum Streptophyta; class Magnoliopsida; order Malpighiales; family Erythroxylaceae; genus Erythroxylum; species Erythroxylum suave. Next base: position 1,554 of record JAOSBN010145162.1, on the reverse strand, counting down.
AATAGGACCTAATCTATTATACCATAGCATAGACTCTTTAAGAGAAGCATACTTGATAACATTCATAGAATTACTTTCTCTAAGAGACTTAGCTTTAATATTCCAATAAATAGGAAAAAGTTTGCTCTTTATGAAAATTCTCATAAATTCAAATAATTTAGTATCAATTATCATGCATTCACCTTTAGCAAAGTTCGCTATATTATCTTTTTCTCAATCAATTGATCAATAATCAACATATTTTGACTAAGGCTAGGTACTATAAGAATATGAGTTATTAACTTCATACCTTTTAAAGTATGCATAATAACTAACCCCCTTCCTTTCATTTCTAAGAAATCAACATTGCCTATTCTAACTTTTCTTTGGAAGATTTTATCAATGATATTGAAGATGGACTTATAATAAGCTATATAGCATGTGCACTTGGAATCAATAACTTATAAACACTTACCAGTAGAACAAGATAAGGTAACAACAATGAAGAGAGTTTCTTCAATCTCTTAGATCATATTTCTTTATCAAACCTGACTTATTATGTTTTATGATTTTTATTCCTCTTACACAAGTTTTTAATGTGTCTCATTTGGTTGCAAGCCCTATGCTTCACATTAGGCACTATACTTCTTATTCAATCTTACATTTATTCTTCCTTTGATTTAAAAGATGTAATATTATCAATTAATTTTCAATATTCAATTTTGATTTTACCTATTATCAAGCTATTGAATTTGACTCTATTTTAATAGAAATATATTAATATCAAGATGAATAGTTGATAGGCCAGACAAGATTATACAGGCATGTAACTTATATACATATTTATTTTTAGCTAAACTGTAGTATGGGGTAAGCTATGATTTTCAAGATTAAACTACAAGATGTGCATATTAGAGGACCTTATGATTTAAATGGATTTAAGAAGGTCAATGAAATCCTATGCAAGGTTACTAAGCATGCGCAAATGCAATCAGTTCTTAACATAACATATAATGGATAAAGTCACTTTCCAGACACATTTTAATAAAAACGTACAAATTTTCAGTCCAAAGGGACTCTAACGTGAGTCACATGTTGAATGTCTATATATAGATATGATATCTAAAATAGATTATAGAAAAGTAAATAATAATTTTTAAAACATAAAGATTAAAATGAAAAAAATTTAAAATACAAGGGTCCTAATATAATTAATCCTAAAAATAAGCAATCATATGAATTAACGTTAATTTATTAAATTATTTTTTTAAGTAATTTGTCATATTACATTGGCTTGAAGTGCGTAAAAAGCAATAGAATATTTGACCTAATTAAACTCACTTTTTTGATGCCACTAAAAATTAAAAGATACTCGAAGAACACCTAAATTTATGCGAGTTTTACGAGGTCTGGACATTATTTAGACAGTTTTGTACGACGTAAATTTCAACTAAAATACACACGACATTTCATTTGTCTTGATAATTCTAAGTGTCTTGTTCTTATCAATATGATGTAAAAGGAATCTTGCCGATGTTTGGTTTGGAACATAGAGCCGTTTTTCAACCGCAAGTT
>JAOSBN010145062.1:0-25171 GCA_027563595.1 Erythroxylum suave | reverse complement strand
CCTTATTTTAAGTATGGACTAACTTACTGCACATAGGGTTGTGATGAACGGTTACACTAAGGAGGTAATTATTAAATCTCCCACTCAACCTAGAGTAGTATTTCGAGGAGTTAGTCAAACAGTATCAGCCAGATTTATTTCCTTAATTATTGCATTAAGATTGATTCGAGTGGATGTGAGGCTTACTTAGCTTATGTTATTGATACTTGGAATGAACAAACCATCAGGACATTCCTATTGTTAGGGATTTTCTGGATTTGTTCCCTATTGAATTACTCGGTTTACCCCCAGATAGGGAGACAGAGTTTACTATTGACCTTGTTCCAAGTACTGCTCCTATATCAATTCCTCCTTATAGGATGGTACTTGTGGAACTTAAGGAATTTAAGGCTCAACTGTAGGAGTTGTTATATAAGGCTTTTTTCAGACTTAGTGTATCACCTTGGGGAGCTCCAATTTTGTTTGTGAAAAAGAAGGATGGGACATCTGAGATTGTGTATTGATTACAGATAGTTGAATCAAATGATAGTGAAGAGCAAGTATCCATTGTCCAGGATAGATGACTTACTTGATTAGTTACAGGGGGCTCATATATTCATTAAACTATATTTGAGATCAGGGTACTATCAGTTGAAAATAGCAAAAGCTGATGTACTAAAGAGTGCATTCAAAACCAGATATGGGCACTTTGAGTTTTTGGTGATGTTGTTTGGGTTAACAAATTCTCCGATAGCTTTTATGGTATTGATGAACAAGGTTTTTCAACCTTATTTAGATCATTTTGTGATTATATTCATCAATGATATTTTGGTGTATTCGAAGAGTATAAAGGAACATTCTGAGCATTTGAGGTTTGTCTTACAGATAATGAGAGAGAAACGGTGATCGAGTGGTATTCTTGGTTCATATAGTGTCTAGACAAGATATACAGTAGACTTAAAGAAATTTGAAACAGTGATGAATTAGAAGTTACAAGAAATTTGTCTAAGATCCGGAGTTTTCTTAGACTAGCAGGATAGTACAGGAGGTTTGTTGAGGGGTTTTCACTGATCTCAGCCCCTTTGACAAAACTTTCGAGGAAGAATGTACAATTCAGATGGATTAGTGAATGTCAAAGAAGTTTTGAGGAACTAAGCATCAATTACTACAACACCAGTGTTAACTATTCCATCTAGATTTGGAGGATATGTAGTGTACAATGATGCTTCACACTAGGGGTTAGGATGTGTACTAATCCATCAAGGTAGAGTGAGTGCATATGCATCGAGACACTTAAGGTTTCATGAGTTTAATTATCCAGTACATGATTTATAGCTTATTGTAGTAGTATTTGCTTTGAAGATTTGGAGACATTATTTATATGGTGAGACATTCCAAATATTCACTGATCATAAAATTTTGCGGTATTTATTGAGTCAGAAAGAATTGAATATGATATAACAGTGATGGATTGAATTACCGAAGGATTACGATTGTACAATTGAATATCATCCTGGTAAAATGAATGTTATAACATAAGCAGGAAATATAATAGCAATGTGACTTAAGTACAATTATCGAGGTTGCCTAACCTAGTACAATTAAGAGCATTAAATGTTGACCTAAATTTGGGGCAGAATGAAGTATTGTTAGCTAAATTGAAGCTCAGACCAGTATTACATCAAAGAATTAGTGAAGCTTATTGAGAAGTTGAAGTGAATTCAAATTCTAAGTTTGAATTGAGAAATGATACGTTGTGGTTGAAACAAAGATGTGTGTACCTGATGTGGAGGGTTTGAGAAAAGAGATTTTGGAGGAAGCACATGTAGCAGCTTATGTTATACATCATGGTACTACCAAGATGAACAATACATTCAAACAACATTTCTGGTAGCTAGGGATGAAGAAGCAAGTGGCTGAATATGTGGCTAAATGTTTGACTTGTCAACAGATTAAGGTAGAGCATCAAGTTCCTGTTGGGAAGTTACAACCATTACTTATTTCAGAGTGGAAAAGGGAGAGAACCATTATAGATTTTATTACAGGTTTACTGAGGACTCTGAGGCAACATGATGCTATATGGGTTGTTATTGATAGATTGACCAAGTCAGCCCATTTCTTACCAGTGAGGGAGAATGATACAATGGATTAATTAGCTCAGAGATATGTGAATGAGGTCATAAGATTACAAAGGGTTTCAATGTCCATTGTATCAGACAGGGATCCTAGATTTACCTCAAGATTTTAGGGTAGTTTACAGACAACTTTAGGTATGAAGTTAAACTTTAGTACTACATTTCATCCTCAAACAAATGGATTAAGCGAGAGGACTATTAAGACTGTTGAGGATGTGCTCAAAGCTTATGTTTGGAGTTTCATGGAGCATAGGATCAATATGTAGCTTCGATTGAATTTGCTTATAATAATCAATATCACAGTAGTATTGGTATGGCATGTATGAGGCATTATATAGCAGTAAGTGTCATTCACCTTTATATTAGGATGAAGAGGGTCTAAGGATTATTGAAGGCCCAGAATTGATTCAAGATAGTGTTGATAAAGTGAAATTGATTCGAGATATAGTTAAAGTAGGACAAGACTGACAGAAGAGTTATGTGGATCAACACCGGAGAGATACGAAGTATCAAGTAGGAGATAAAGTGTTTCTGAGAGTATCACCTTGGCCAGGAGTGCTCAGGTTTGATAAAAAGGGTAAGTTAAGCCCTAGATACATTGGTACATATAAGATTAATAAGCGAGTTGGACCATTGCCTTATAAGTTAGCATTGCTAGCTGAAATGGCTCAGATACATAATGTGTTTCGTGTTAGTATGCTCAGGAGATATATTGGTCAGATTCGGCGCATGTGTTACTGGCACTGGAAGTTGAAGTTGTAAGTAATCTCAGCTATATTGAGGAACCGATCAAAATAGTAAGTTATCATAATAAGCAAATTGAGAACTCGAGTGATTCCATTGGTTAAAGTCCTATGGAGGAATTATTCGAGAGAAGAAGCTACACGGGAAACTAAGGAGAGCATGAGGAATCAATGCCCCTATCTGTTTGATCAATCAGGTGAGAATTTTGAGTATAAAATTTCTTAAGGGGAGAGAATTGTAATTTCGACTTCCAGAACATATTTAAGGTTAGAACCCTAGACCATTTCACATGAGTGATAATATTGGGAATTTATGAAAATGCATTTAATACACATGCATATCATTAGCATATGCACATGAATGATAATTTGTACACATTATAAAGATAGCATATGCACTCAATTGACATATTCCGGGGTATGAAAGATTTAAAATGAACACGATGTGAATTATGCATTGTTATGTCTTGAATTTTGGTTTAATTGGATTCCAATTAGTAATTTGAAATTAATTGTTATTAATTGAGAGAGTAATGAATTAATAAGTACATTTGGATTAACAAAAATGTCAAGTGGTAAGATAAATTAATACATAAAAAATTAGGATGATTAAGCCTAAAATTGAGTGACATTTGGCACAGTTGAATGAGTGACAAATAGACTAGTAAGTAATTGACAAATGGAACAATTATAGAGTGACAAGTGGATCAAGTATTGTGTGACATGTGGACCAATATCTAAGAGACATACGGTAGCTTAAAGAGTGGACAAATGGCAACTATCGAAAGAGATAGTTGGATTACATGCCAAATGACATAGAGACACCTTGCACTTTGCTAAGTTAAGCTAATGTAGAAAATGTTTCTGCTGTCTTCCTCACTTCTCACTACCGAAATTGCTCCTATCTTTTCTCTGTATTTTGGTTTTTACCCTAGGTAAATTGTTACACGAAATCCACACTTATATCTTTCACAAAACAACCAAAGAACTAACCTATTGTTACCTTCACCTTGCTGTTGAAAACCAGCTTATTTTCACCTTGGAATTGTGTTGATCTTGCTTGCTTGAAGGGATAGATTGCGTTGGTGTTTGGAGCTAAAATTGGAAGCTTAATAAGTAAGTAGAAATATGATCTTTATGGCAATGTTTAATAGTGTGAGGATGATGCTTGAATTGGAATGAAATGTATATGATGTTAGATGAACTTGGATGTTTTTATGCTTTGTTCTTAGTGAATGAAAACTACAAGTTAAAAATTGATAAATGGATGAATTGGACTAGAATTTGAAGTATAAAGAAGTGAATTTATGCCAAAGAAAAATGTATAAGAAGTGATTGTTAATGACAAAAATGAGTAAAGTTTAATAAACCGTAGTGTAATTAAGATGGAAGCTAGATGATCATTTAATGAAGTAGGTTTAAAGCATTTATAATTTTGGAACATTCTAGTGTTTGGTATATGTTTAAGTTTAATACATTTGTGCATAATCGGGGGAAACAATGTAGTGCACAATCGTGGCCTTTAGTGCATGATCGTGGTCTCGTTATTTAGGTTTTGTCATAATCGTGACATGGTCCTTATAGTCATGGCATAGTACACTAGCTTATGTCTCGATCGTGGAAAGGTCCATTGTTGAACTAACTAAGGAAAAGTCACTCTACATTGGTGTATTTGGACTTGAATGAGGTTTAAAATGAACCTAATTTGATGTTAAATAAGTTGGTTAAATGTTTGATAAGTTGAAGATGTTAATTGATGTCATAATTTAAGGAATATATTATTTTGATATCAATGAATCTAAGGTTGGAATATAGAAGTGTTAAAGGAATGAAGATGTTCTTATGAATGTAAATGTGATCCAAAGGATATGAATAAGGCATCAAGAATGAATGAATTGAGAATTAGGAATTGTGTGAATACTTATAATGCTAAAAAAAGGGTTCATGAATGAGTGGTTGATGAATTTAGAATAATCAAGCTTACTTGAAGATATAAACCTACTTACAAATTGGTTATATCCAAGTGATAATGTTTGAATGATCAAGACTTATGATTAAGGATACATACTCGGGAATGTCATTAAGCATGCATTGAATAATACATATGTATATATATGCATGATTGAATATGTATTTGATTGATCAACTTAGTAATGTGAAATGTGTGTTTATTGTATGAATTTAGACGCACAAGTCGAATGCCAACATCCAGACATTGTCGGTTCGTCGAGGCAATAGCTATCTGGAGTGTACTGTGAATTAACCTAGATGTTATCTCACTATGTTTGATTTGTTTCTGTTTCAATTTCAATTATTAAACTGTTATTGCTATGAATGTGATAATTCCAGATATTGATTGGTTCGAGGAGTTTGATATTTGGGAATGTATTAAGAGAGTTTCTTAATCGAATGTGAATATAAAAGTGTATTCTCAAGGAAAAGTTGAATGCTAGACTTATGTCCGATGAATATAAAAAGTGACTGTGTTTGAAATGAATGAAAGCCATTGAAAGTGTGATATGTGAATTCATGCATTTCATTACATGATATGCATGATCAGATAAAGAGGTTGTGACCGGAGTGGTTGGTCTGAAAAGAACTTAAAGCTTAGAAAATACACATAAAGAGCCACTAGCTCAGTGATTAATGAGCCTAGTATCCATAAGGGATACGAGACAGTAAATAGTCGATCACAACAAAATAAAAATGAATGTGGAGTTGCATGTGCATATGCATTTGCAATATATTTTCAAATGTACCATATGAATGATTGAGGACAAATATTGAACTATGTTGATATGATGATATGTTATGTATATGTACATTTGATAATATTATTGACTAAGAATGAGGATTGAATTATTCTGAAAAGCTTATATGAAATACGTGAAATTCATGATGTATTATTGAGATAAGGTATACTGTGAATATGATTTGTATTTGAGATGTTGTGTTCTGATATGAGTAAGCACATCGATGATGGCATTCACTTATTGAGTTCGCAAAACTTATCAAAATTGTAACGTTGATTTTCAGGTATGAGAGAAGAGACCTAGTTTCTAAGGCATTTTAGAAGAAGTCTTGTACTTGCATTTTGGACTAAAGAAATGGTTCAAAAGTCTGGTTAGCTGAGTCTGAGGAATTAGATAGAATATTTTTGTTTAGTTTCTCATTCCATATAGGATATGTTGTAAGGAGCAGTAGAGACTCATATGCTTTTGATACAGTGTATATATGGAATATGTAGTGAAAAACGACATTGTAAATTATGTTTTTAAAAATGGAATGAGGAATTGATCTTTAGAATATTTGTGATTTATTTATGATGCCATATTAAGTGAATATGATTGCTCTAATATGTCATTGTCATAGGGTATGTTCTGGAATGTCTTCTAGATGTTCGGTTATATACTCTTTGGTAGTGGGGTGTTATATAAAATATATTTAAAATAAAACTTGAATTTTAATTTATTTATTTTAACAATAAAAATATTTATAATTTATTAATAATTATCATCAATAATAAAAATATAACTACACTGATATTAAAAACTAAACAGAATTTTATTTTTTGTTTTTATATGAAAAAATGGAAACTAAAAACATAAAATACAAACTAAAAATTACAACAGAAAAATAGATGTGGAATTAAACGAGCCTAATTGATTGTCAATGTACTAATCTATATCTAGTAGCATTATTCTCTGTGAAAGCAAGGGGTAAACGAACCCCAGGGTGCAGGTGAGTTGGTAAGGGGCTCTCCTAGTTTAAGTGAGGTCGTGAGTTTGAACCCTCCTCATGTATGCAGCCGTCTAAAACTTGGGACTAGAGCTTTACCTCCCACAAGGGACCTATCCGGCTCGAGCAGAGATTAGTCTAGGTGTGGATGACTTAAAAGTGTCTTCCCATAATTAGGACCCGCCTAAAACACGTCGTGAGCAACCCAAAAAAAAAAAAAGCAAGCGGTAAACGGAGAAGGCAATAATGGGCTTATATCTTTGATTTAATTTGTTTAGTATTTTATATCTTCGCCCCAAAAGGGTTGGTTTGACAAAGTGAATGTTGATTTCTCGGAAAGTTTCCTTGAAGCAAAATCAAGGTTTCTTTTAAAAAAATCGAACTTATTGTAAAGGAATGCATTACACGTGATATTCAGTAACATATACTGATTTTAGTAATAAAAGACCATGTTAAGAACTTACATTGTTATTCTCAGTAGTTGAGTGGCAAACTACACTCTTGTAATCGAAGTGAACATGTGCATAAACTTTTTCATTTTGCATAGAAGTATAGTCCTCCATTTGACTAAAGAGGAAATAGTGCCTCCTCTCTTATCCTTTCTGGCAAAGAATACGTATATCTGACTTCTACTCTTTTTTGTTGATCTTGTTCATGCTTCTTTTTCCTTCTTCTACGTAATCTGGAAGTGGGAGTTCACCTGATTCAATGAGCTTGATATCATCTACAAGCATATGGTACCGCCTTTTCACTTCCTCCTCTGTCGTACCCCCAACCATGTTGGCAATATTCGCCCAGCGATCAGGAGTTTCCCTGTCATATAATGCCAATGCCATTTCGAAGCGTTTGTTCTTCTCGGCTGTCCAAGTCGAGATAGTCTCGGAAGCAGAAGTGGATTCCATTGAGGTTGGTTCACGTTTGTGATTGAAACAAGAATACTATCTAGAATGAACAACAGTTAAAATTTTCTGGCTCGAATCCTTAAGCTTACAGTAGGTTTTTGTTTAGGACGAGTGAAGCAAATGTGCAGACCAGAAAATGGAAAGAACACCGGAGGCACAGACTAACGGAGATGTTTCGGGGATCGAGGAAGAAAATTTCATGCCAAGGAGAGCAAGCAAAGATTCACGTTCGTGACCTGTAATTAGTACAATGTTGTTTATATAAACGCAAGGGCATTTCATAAGCAGAAAGATTCACGTTCTTCACTAACCTTGTCCGGAGTGTCCGCAGATTCAAGAAAAAAGAATATTTTTAAAACGAAAGAAACACTGTTTCTTGATTATCAAACCTAGCTGTGAGAAACTCGGATCTCCAAATGAAACTGGTACTCAAGTTGATGACTACTGCAGTTTCTTGATTGAACTTTTTTCCCAGTCAAGAGAGAACATTTGGTCATGAAGGATCTCTCATGTTTCAACTGCTCTACTTCCGTTTCAAGCAACCACGATAGAGAGGTTCACAGCCTTTCAGCTGTAGAGTATGAATTCAGGTATAGAAAAAGATAGGGTCATCAATTTGGATGTACTTACAATCATCATCATTGTTATAGACTAAGATACCCTCATAGACAATAAAGATTATTTCTTTATATGCGAGATATGGGGATGATTTAGTCTATATCAATTATACTAAATCTAACAATTGTCAAATTGATATCCATATAATTAGATTATATTCAGACTAATAATAACAACTTAGTTAGAAAAACCCTAGCGTTAGATATGAGATAAGAGAGGCCATTGTAGGCAAAGTTAATACACATAATAAAATCACTAGTTTATAGATTACTTGTCCTACCATAATGTCCTGACAAAAATTTAAAGTTGGAAATCAGGGATGACCTAGCTTTACGCATTATTTATATTCACAATGTTATAAGTCCCGTGGGCTATTACCAATTTGCCTGACCTTTTCTGGTCTACATCCAATAGCATCGTTGAGATTCATTTAGATTGTCTCGTGTTTTAAACACAATATTTGTCCTCTCCGTGAAGATCGTATCGAGGAAAAAACAAATATATATGCCAAGGAGTTGCGCTCAAGAAAGTATTTATCATGAAGCCTTCCACTAAAGAGGTGCTTGCGTGGAATTTATAACAGACGGATACTATGGAAATCTATACTTAATTGTCGCTGCCACATGCTGGATAATTGCATTTAGCAATGTTTTAGAGCCGACCTCTTTGCTTGGGAGGAGAACCAAATTATAGGACAAATTTCATCTCCTGGATCTTGGTCTTTTCTTTCCAATATTTTCAATGCTCGTACAACTTGACCCCTGAAGTCTAGTGACCTCATAATCCCCCGGTCGTACTTTACTTTTGGCGGAGACAAGATTTGGCATGTTTTTTGGACTAGCTACTGATAGTCTCCAGCGTCCTCATCTTCCCATTTCCCAGTCTTCGTTGTTACTTCGGGCTCTGATACTTTAGACGTGCTAATGTGTCCGCTGAATTACCTTGATGCATCTTATTATACTCTTGGTAAACAAGGATATCAAAGGTACTAAACTGTTATGCATTTATTATTGTTAAGAATTTAACGTTGTGATTCAAAAAAAATTTAGTTACTAGGTTGATATGTCGTATAAAATTGGCATGATATGAACATGATAACTAAGTTGTATTCTTTGCTCGTCCAAATTTTGCAATTGACTTAGGTGTTAAACCAAGCTGGGATCAGATCTTGATTGCAACGGAATAATTACAAAACTTTTTGCGAATTAGTTTCTTGAAAACCAAGATCAATTTAATTCTATAAAATGATTAACATATAAATCAAAATAAAGCATGAATCTAAATTCGTACATTACTCCAAAGCTTAATAATGATTTTGTCAGATCTCTCGAATCGTTTCTGAAATCGATCTGTCTTAAACACCATAGCCTTACAAATATCCAACCTCTAATGGTATCCATAGAATAAGTTGAGAGAACTTTGTAACACTTATAGAAAGAGTTAAGCAATAAGTGCTAGCTCTATAAAGCTTAAGCTTATTTATAATAGGTTTTAGGCATTTTAGTAATTTAACTAAAATTAAATTATAATTTCAATTAAACTTTAAATAGAATTACAAGTAATTCTAATTAAATTTCAATTATGCCCAAATAAGATCCAATATCTCATATTGATCCTTATTTATTAAATATCTCATATTTAATCATAAAGTTTTTCAAACTTTACAATCAAGTCCAACTTGATTCAAATGTCTTTGCTCTCTTCAACTCGTTCTTTATGTGAGGCTTATTAGATTCTCAAATATGTTGGCAATGATTATAAAGTATAATTCCAATTCATAATTAACTAGAATTAGATAAATTAATTAATTTATCTTTAATTCTCTAATTAAGCAATTTATAATCATAGATCAAGATTGATGTCTACCAACGCATCATGACCTCCAAAATATTTAAGAATATCAAAGTAATTTTGACTAACCTTTTCGTGCATAATTTTCATATAATTCAATTCTTTCATTATACAATATTCCAATTAGACATAGAGCATGTAATTAATGTTTATTCTATTTTTAGTCTAATCTTATTAGTTCTTTGTCATTCGCTATCAATTCAATTAATGACATTTGCAAACTATTTACAAAATGTCATTTTACTTAGGAATGTCAAAACTGGGCCGGCCCACCCTTTTTGGCCTTATTTGGGCGGGCCATAGGCCGACCACGGGCCAAAGGACGGCAGGCCACGGGATGACCACGGATCGAATGGCGGGGGGCAACGGGTTGAGTCGTTACTTCCAAAACGATGGACCGAAGGGAGGGGGCCACAGGTTTAGCCATTACTTCCAAAACGACGTCGCTTTGGAAGTTTTTTATTTAAACCTTGGCTCGGCCCGGCCCATTGACATCCTTAATTCTACCTTGGCCAAAGGTTTTTTCAAATCAATATTAGTTGAGAACAACGAAACATTCTCCCTAATTACTTAAGGGTGATGAATCATATTTTGATCACACAACTACCTTCATATAGTTCATGCTATATCTAATGACTACCGATTAACTGGCTCATGATTAAATAGGTAATAAGTAGTATGAAAACATAACAATTTCTATACAAGATAGCTTTGGAGACCTCAGGTCAAAAGATCACTTATACAATCATCACAATGAGAATTCGATAGACATACATGTAATGTTCCAAATGAATTTCTCATATTGGGTCTGTTCAGTAAACTTGTTCTCTAACAAGTACCCACACGTTTTTTTAAGTATCTTTATACTTTAGCCTATAAAATCGACTACTTCTTTCATAAAGAAAAACATAACATGTTCTAATCCTTTTACGTTATATTAATGTCCAGTCTTAATAGAACAATGACTACGAACATTTAGGGATAATACATAAATAAAATATAAATCTCATAATTATAATCTTATGATAATTTCATTTGCAATGTATAATTATCTATAGAATTCATCATATACATCTAACAATCTCCCACTTACTCTAAGCCAATCATTTAACTATCTCTATCATATGGCATAAACTAACAATCTCCCACTTACTCTAAGCTAATCATATAAGTATCTATATCATATCACCATATGACGATCATATTACTGCTGGGACAATCGTTTAATGAGAGAATTCTTGAAGACTCTCTATAGTGAGTACTTGCTTAATTCTTACAACTTTCATCTTAATTATAATCATAATTAAGAAAATTTGCCTAAATACATCCTTGGATCTTTGATGAACATTAGTTCCTTATGCATGGCCAATGACTCTAATGTTTTACAGTATATTACTATCTTAAACAATGCAAGGAGCTATATCAAGCTCATTAAAGAAATTATTGATGTAATTAATCATTTCTACTAAATGAAAAATGCATTGTGGCTTAATTAACAACAATTGCTACATTGGAGTCTTTCTAATTCTAAATAAAGTAAACCTTAATTACTTCTAAAGTAAATGTCCTTATCTCTTTAAACTCAAATATCAACTCATATATGAAATAATTGATATCTTTAATACTTCACGAGTATCTAATGTCTTAAATACTAAACATCTTTCATACATTATCTATGTGCATGGACTTAGAATAGGTAAACACCAATATATCATTATAGATCTAATTCCCATAATTAGGTTGTTAACCTTTCATATCCATCTAGAATTGTTCTTGAACTCTCTTCAACATCTTCAGACTGTTGAGACTGTCATTGAATACTTTCTTATATTTGGTCTTATTAGAAGGCAATGTTTATGTTAATATATGATAATTATTAAGCATTAATATTAAAGCATAAATTTCACATACATTTAGTTCTCTACATTAGGTACAAAGGTCACATCATCATACTTCTTAGTGTGAGTGTGCAAAAAGAGCTGACAGGGTGTAGGTTTCGTATTCATAGACTTTTCTTGCATCAAAATAGAAAGTTAAAAATGAATTACAATTTATAAAAATTTCAACATAATTTCTTCTATTTTTATGATATTTATCCCCTATTGAGCAAAGAAAGTAACGTAACAATACAACTATATATGGCACCAGACATTTATAACATTATCATTATCTATAATACACATAATTTATTCCAAAATTCATACGTCAAATTAAATTGGAATAAACCAAAGTAAAAAAATAGAATATAAATATAAAGTGTAGATACTTTCAAGTATCTTTGTATGCTTGTGGTGGGTAATAGATCCTCCAGTATGTACAGAAATACTCTCTCCTCCCGGTCCTCCACGTCTATTTGTAGAATTATGCTCTAAAATGGACATTGCCTCGAGTGATGTCCAATATTTCTGTTAATGACTCCATATTTGTTCAAAAATATAAGGTGGTTGTACACTAGTCTTGTGTATCGCATCAATAAAATCCTAATAATGTGTATGTGCTTGTCTCTCTTATACTTTATAAATGACCACGCCAAATTCAGAATGTCAAAAAAGTTCTTTCTGAAACAAAAGGAAAAACATACGATAAGTACTTATAATGTAATATTTATCTAATTAATGTATAAAAATAAATTAAAAATAAAAATATATGTTTGTACCTCAAACTCCTTATAGTAAAATTCCTTTGTTACCTGAGAGATATTCTTCTATATATAACTCTCAAGATCAATCTTCTCCTTGAATTTGGATGTCATGTTTCTTGAGCACGGTCCAGACGGAATTAACCTAATATTAAAACAATTAATTTTATACCATTTTTAAATTTAAACCTATAACTTAATTATAAACATATGGTGTTTCATGTATTTTCAATTACAGATTATTGATAATTATGATGTTAGTTCTTCCATCAACTCCCTTAACTTCAGGCTGGAGGCCGCCTCCTTCATTTGCATCGTTTACCCCTGATATCTCAGTCGATATGGGGGTGGTGGATGGTGTAGCAGCAGGTACGGAAGGTGATCCTCATCTGCAAGTACAGTAGCTGGAGGTACGACATTTGATTCGGTTGCTGCTGCAAAATGTGATGCTTCACCTGGACAATAACTAGCTTCAAATGGTGGTTTGAACTTTGGTTGCATCGTATCCTGTTTTCTCTTTAGTGGCATATTTTAACTTGAAATACATATTTGATTGAATATTCTAGAAATATAACAATTTCAATTCAATATTTCACACGATGTATTAAAAATTCAATAATTGATTTGTTGAATATAATATTATATTACAATCACAAATTAATCGCTATCAATACTTAATAGTAAATTAAAATCATCATCTTCTTTTTCTGAAGAATTAGAATCAAACTCAAGCTTCTCTTCAAATCTCTCGCCCTTCTCATCCTTTCTAGATGAAATTTCAACATATTCATTATTTAGATCATTCAAAGGTTCATTCTCATCATATGTAACAGATGCATTAATTTTATAAACATCTTCTTGAAATGTTTCACTTTCAATTCTCTATTCTCCTTTTCCATGTGATTTAAAAACACCTCTAGGTTTAACTTTGCAAACGGTCAACCAATCTGACTTATCTCATCGTAAGCTAGGAAAAGGGACATAATACACCTAGATCACTTACTTTGTCAACACGAAAGGTTCAAATTGTCTAAATTTTCTTCGCTTGTTGATTTCAACTAGATTATATCGACATGCACTTTTGTACCAATATTTGGAGTTAGATCAAACCAGTCATACTTAAATATCACACTTCACTTTATTGGCAATACAGGGCACTCAATTTCAAGTATCTCAATAATTTTATCATAGTAATCCATTAATTATCCATGTATGCAAACTCTACTATTTACTGTTTCCATACTCTGACTATGTTATTCTGTATAATTTTTGTATCCATTAACAAAATACACCGATACGATTTAACAATTCGCGAAGGTCCCTTCACAAGATCACATATGAACATGTTCTCTATTGGATTTTCTAAGGCCTACACAAAAGAAATTATCATATTAAACAATATAATATCATTTGAACATTTTAATGTTATAATTCAATCATTTCAATAATTGTGAGAGAAAACTTACATATTTCTCGAACCGTTGAGAAAAATGTATTCTAACTTCTTTATTGATATCATCTTGTGTTTATTCGGGCATTAACTCACTTTACCATTCCTCGAATTATCTAAAAATGTTATTATGTATTTCAGTTGTGAATATAACTAAATTTCAAAACCCAAATAATCAATTTCAACTTACTGCATAAAAGGTTGTAACCTCTTGACAGTTCAAAAAAATGTCACCATGGGCAGCCTCAATTTCTTCCTCTATTAACATTCTTTTTGTTGAATGTCTATATGTTCATCCAGGATTTGTGAAAATGGATAAGTTACCATCAGCATCACTCGTTCCTCCCCCATCGTCATTATGAGGAACTTTTTTTTCTCATGCGTGAACATGTGACTCAAAATAATGTAAACAAAATGTATAGCCTCCTCTACTAAATAAGCATTACATATCGAACCTTCAACCCTAGCCTTGTTTTCGACATTTTTCTTTAAGTGATACAAATACCTACATTAGCGAATAGGGTTATTACAATTTAGTTATTAAAATATGTTATTACTTCAATTACAATCATTTTTGTAGAATTACCTCTTAAACGAATACATCCATCGATATTGAATAGGACTGACAAGTTTAGCCTCGTGTGTTAAATGCACATGTAGATGTTCTATACAGTCAAAGAAGCTTGGAGGGAAATTCCTTCTAATTTGCACAAAATTATCAAAATTTTCCTTTCTAGTTTTTCCATTTCAGCCAACTTTATTTTAGATGATGTTAAGCTTTTGAAAAAAAACTTAATTCTATTATAACTTCTCAAACCGTATTTGGTAGCAACTCCAGAAATGCAATTGGAATTAGCCTTTGCTTAAATACATAACAATCATGACTTTTCATCCCAAAAATTTGTACTTCCTCATACCCATACATCTTGCAAAGTTTGAAATATAACCATCAGGAAACTTTAAACTTTTCAAGCATTCACAAAAAATTTCCCTTTTTTTATAGTCCAAAGTGTAACATGCTTTCGGATATTTACCAGTGTAAAGATCTTTATGTAACTCATTCCTTTGACAAAAAATTTTTCAAGTCAGCTCATAATTTTGCATTGTCTTTTGTCCTCCTTTCAATGTTCATTATGGTATTAAACAAATTGTCAAAACTATTTTTTCAATATGCATCACATCTAGATCCTGACATATCAACTTAATTTTCCAATATGGCAAATCCTAAAAGATGCTTTGTTTTCTCCAACCAAAGTTTTTACTAATGCTTATGTTAATTTCATCAGCTTCAAATTATGTAACTTTCAATAACCCTAATTCACCAATCTCCTATAATATCTCTTCACCAACTTTGTGAGGAGGAGGTATTTGTACCATCCTATTCTTAATGAATTTTTGTTTATTGCATCTAAATGGATGATCTGGAGGAAGAAATTTCCTATGGTTGTCAAACTAACAATTTTTGCCCTCGTTTGGAAGATAAAATGCATTAGAATCATTGCCAAAATAAGGACAAGCCAATTTCCCTATTGTGCTCCATCCAGATAACATAGTATATCCTGAAAAATCACTAATGGTGTACATCAAAACTACTCTCATAACAAAATTTTGTTTAAGAGACACATCATATGTCTCAATACCATATTCCTGAAGATGTTGCAATTCAGATATCAATGGTTATAAGAATACATCAATTTTATGCTTTGGATTTATAGGCCTTGACACAATCACTGTCAAGAACATATATGCCTCATTCATACACATCCATGGAGGCAAATTATAAGGAGTAATTATGATTGGCGATGATGAATATTGTTGGCTGGATTGACCAAAAGATTAGAATCCATCCGTCGATAATCATAAACTAATATTTTGACTTTCAGCTGCAAACTTAATAATGAGTGTTATTGAAATGTTTCCATTCCAGTGCATTCGATGGATGATTCATTATTCCATCTGTTGTTCATGTTCATTATGCCATCTCATGTGAGATGTAGTAACATCAAAAGCATATAGTATTTAAAGTCTCGGAGTTAGCAGGAAATAACACATCTACTTTTAGGGTACTAATTTCTATTTTATATAACGCTTTCTAGGCTTGAACCTGGATTGACCACAAAATTTGCAATCTTGTAATTGTACATCATCTCTCTAATACAACACACATCCCAATTTGCAAATATCAATCTTTTCAACAGGTAAACTAAGACCCCTAACAAGTTTCTTCATATTATAAAAACTATCAACCATTGTATGATCAGGAGACAATGATTCATCATGCAATCCAAGAATTTTATCAAAACTACAATTAGAAATATATCCTTAAGACTTTATGTTCTATATTTGAGCAATTGAAGACAATTGAGTCATTGTCTCACAATTTGGCTATAATTCTTAGTCAGCTGAGTATAGTAAGTCAAAAAAACTATTTGGTTTGGTACTTCTTTAAGATTTTCTATATTTTCTTGAAAGGTATAACTGGCTGCATCATAAACCATTTGCATGTAAGGATTTTCAGTTACACCTACATTATTTTTCCAATCCCCCCTTCAAAGTCATCTACATTCACTGACGAGTGTATTCCATTATCCCTTGAGGTCCTACAATTCAAAGGCTCCTTATGTTGTGTCCACTCAAAATAATATGGGACAAGCCCTTTTCTCAGCAAATGCTCATTCACTTCATCAATAGAAAGGAAATGAATATATTTGCACTTTTTACATAGACATCTGATCTTTGAGCCATCTATATATGCAGGTTGAGAACATGCACAATAAATAAAAGCTTCAACTCCCACAACAAACTTAGGATTAATAAAACCATCAGGTGTTAATCATCTATACATCCAAGATCTATCAACATTACTCATTTCTACAAAATTGTTAATTTCATAGTTATTATCCTTCACATCCCCTAAGTTTTGTAAACACCTAAACTTTACACAACATCCCTTAAGTATTAATCAATTGAATTATCACCTACAATTGATTTCGATACTATGGTATGTGGCATTGTTTACACCTATGAATTAAGAAAACAAGTTCTTGTCTTGACTCCTAGGCTCGTGAATTTTTCACTTATAAGTCTCACGGGAGCTACATCACAGGTTTCCAGCTTATATACCATCCTAAAGGTTTATTATGCAAAGAGCTGTCTTATCTATTAAATGTATGAATTTCATGTGTTAATACTAAGTTTGCATTAATCACATTGAAGTTGAAGTATTAATCAATTGAATTAATCACCTACAATTGATTTCAATACTATGGTACGTGGTATTGTTTACACTTGTGAATCAAGAAAGCAAGTTCTTGTTGTGACTCCTAGGCTCGTGGAATTTTTCACCGATAAGCCTCATGGGAGTTGCATCACGGTTTCTAACCTATATACCGTCCTAGGACCTTAGTTATGCCTCAAATCATCCATAAGATCTCAAACTCATTCCACATAAAATAAATACTTAGACTATTAAAGAAGAACAGAAAAACTCATCAATGATTATAATAATATTCTAAACAACAACACAAAATCAAGACCTCCTTTGCATTCATGCAAAACCTAAATGCATCAAAATCGTATTATTAAAGCAACTCATATGGTAGACATGAGCTAGACGACTTACCTGGATGGATGAATATCTCCAGACTACAAAGAAGAAGGATAAGCGACACTCTTCAACATAATATAGGGCCTGCAAAAAAGAGTATTTCGTAAAAGGAAGGTAAATTATTCAAAAAATAAAAAAGTGTGTGAATTCTCTTTATTATTTATATATCAAACTTTTTAATATATGTATTTAACAAAAAATTATTATCGATTATAATAATCAAAATTAACCCTAATAATTTAAATACTCTTTAAACCTTTATAAAACTAGTATTTCATCAATAATTAATCAATTATGTACTAACAAATTAAATTACGCAATTTAAGCTATCAAAGATATAACAAATTGTCTTACATGTTCGTCCTACCAATCTTACCTTTCATCTTTAAATCTTTCCCTAAATCTGTAAAATTTGTCATAAGCCTACGTAATTATTTAGATTAGCATGATTAGGGGCCTAAAACCTTCCCTATCCTTTAATTAATCCCTAAACTTTCATTCTTAGATTAGGACTTTATAGTTCCTTTTCTTTTAGAACAAGAACAAACTTAAAAAGCAGACAAATAATGGCATCTAAGAACAAGTCCTTTTCTCTCTAAGTTCGATCACACTGAAACAAAAAATTAAAAAGTTAGAGCTATCCACATTCCATAATGGTTATTTGAAATCTGAAGTGAAGCCAACAATCTAAAACGAGTGAATTGATGACATTACTTGAGCAAAAGAAACCACTTTTCTATAAGTTGGAAAGAGAATGGTGGAAACTAATAAAATATACCATTTCCTCTCCTTTAATTGAATGAATGTGAGTATATAATTCCTATGATCCTACAATTTATTGATGTAATAAAGAACTGAAAACAAATGAAAATAATTAGGTTAATTTTAAGTGGAATGTAATTAGTGCTTCTAAGACGAATAATAAGTGTAGAATAATAAATTATGCTAATTTAACACATGAAAAATTAATTTAAAATTTATCATTGCATAGGAAAATTTAAAGTTAAAAAGAATCTTGAAATATAAAGAGAATATATGAAAGATGTGTTACTTATAATCAAGCTAAATCTCAAGTGCATCCCTATAGATAATTAGATTTGTTAATGGATTTTTCTTTAAG
Source organism: Erythroxylum suave (assembly GCA_027563595.1). Classification (NCBI taxonomy): domain Eukaryota; kingdom Viridiplantae; phylum Streptophyta; class Magnoliopsida; order Malpighiales; family Erythroxylaceae; genus Erythroxylum; species Erythroxylum suave. The sequence continues at coordinate 6,390 of JAOSBN010145062.1, read as the reverse complement.
TTTATTTAGTTCTAGAAATGCTAAGGATTCAATATTTATAGTACTAGATAGGTTTTCTAAAATGGAACACTCATTATAAGTCAAAAAGTCAATGGTGCATTTTTTAGCATAAGTGTATAATGTAGTTGTAGCTAACAATGCAAAATACAGATCAATCCCATGAGGATCTTGATTAACTACCTACTACCTATAAACTTAGCAAGATATATCAACATTTATAGATGATTGGATAAATAAAATAAAGTAACAATTAAATACTAATGCAAAGAAATAATCAAGAATACATCAAACTATGAATTAGCTAGATTAGGTCAAGTTCCCCTCTATATTTAGTTTCACTATTGATCAATAAATTATTCTAGTTCTTGGACCAGTAAGAGTTCCTAATTTTGAATATCTTCTAAATCGAGACATATAATACCCATTCAAAGGGTAATCAACCAAAATCCTTTTTTAATCTAGAAAACCTAAAAAGAATTTAATTCATTCTATAAACTCTCTAATAGATTTTACCTTAATCTAAAAAGATCTTGTGGCTTTCTTTTAAATAGCTTATACTTGATTCTGTTTATTTATGTTATGATCTAAACATATATCTCAACTCTCAAATCTTAAATTTTAAATCTAATAATGAATCTTTCACCTTCGCCCCTTTGATTTAATAAATGTAAAAGCCTGAATAAATCACAATAAAATTACAATTTCATTAAACCAAAGAATCAATTAGAGTATATCACATCCTAGATTCTTCCCACCTAAATCTATATCAATATTAGTTCATAAAACCTAAATCTATATCAATATTAGTTCATAAACACATAAACAATATCAACATAAAAACAGTAAACAAAACAATATAAGGAAGTCATTTTCTTGAATCTTAAAAATCTCTAAAGAATTGTTGAAATCGTTCCTCTATATCCAAAGAATGGTGAACTCTTGATCAAGAATAATGGAAAATAGTTTCAAAGTAACTTTTTATTGTTTTCTTGGCCAAATAACTTCTCTTTTATACCTCCTCCACTTGATAAACGAAAACCCTAACTTTTAATAAGCTATATTTTTTGTTTTCCAATTCTCGGCCAAAATACCACACTCTCGTAAGCTCCATTACACTGCACTACATTATACTAATCCATCACAAAGAACTAAAAATAAAGAACTGAAATCATTTTTTCAATGTAGGAATGATTCATTTTTTTCATTATACAGACTTGTATCAAAGTTATAACACTCCCATCATTTAAAGGAATAGATTTCTATCAATTTAAATTATGAAGAACACTCAAATACAATAAACATCAACATAATAAGCATTTCAGTAAACACCTTATATGCATCAAAAATTCATCCCAACATCACAACCAAAATCTCGTCTTGTCCCTTTAAAATTGTTTTTCAGTCACAGAATACACAAATAAATGAAAGTAATCAAATACCCAAATTAACTTTCATCCAATATACAAAAAAACATATGACGATGGTTGCCAAAATACCTCCACCGAAGGACACGATGATAGTGTTTGGAGAAGACAAACGCCAATGAGCAGAAGGGGAGTCCACGACAGAGAAACCAAAGAGAAGAAAATTGTATGAGAGGAGAGATGAAGCAGACAAAGAAGAAGACACAGGTGGGGGAGAGGAGGAGCTTTCGGGTGAGTTAAATGTAAACCACAACAACGTTGTTTGGTGTTAAACCAAATGACATCGTTTTGGTTTACTTTAAAATGCTAAAGCCAAAGTAGACGATGACATTTACTTCAAAATTTATCGACGGAATTTACCAACAAAATTTTGCTGGGTTAATTTCCCTCCATATTTACAAACTGATATTGCTACCATCGCTAAAAGAAAATTTTCCCATCAATGTTACCTATAGAAATTGATTTTTCATCGGTAATTTGCTACGATTTCATTTTGGCCAGTAATTTTACATTGCTAATTCCTACTTTTCTTGTACTGCATGTTGTTGACTTAAACAATATGGCATAAAAGGATGGTCATGGTTATCTAACTTTGTATTCTTGCCACTTATGTTACGCATAAGTCTCCATAAATTTAATCGACTATGTTTACTTAATAATTTATTTCTTATCGTGCTTTGAACATTGTAATAATGTTGAATCTAAATTTAGTATCAAATACTTATAAGCATGAACTAGAAATACATATGATCTTTATCATATCTCATATAGGCAAGAAAAGTCATGCAATCATTTTTCTTCTAATGATAATTACTATCATGCTATAACAAAGCCTTTAGTTGTAGTATACAATTATACTTTTAGGAGGCTAAATTAAGTGAAATAATTCCAACAAGGTACTATACCTTTCAGCTCTACTTTATGCAACCTTTTGTATCTCGCTATCATGATCTCGATACATGTCTTACATGGTGTCACTAAAGTTTATTAAAAATTATTCTACTCAAAATGTCAATACATTTTGTTATCTATATAATTTTGACATATCTCTAAAACTTTAACATCAAATGATCAACAAAGATTAATAACAACATTACATAATGGGCATACAATTATTCATTTCTAACTTTAAGAACTATTCTCAAACATGATCTTATGTCTAAGAAATTTGGTTCACTAACTCTTAGTTTCAACTACACTAAACAAGGTACATTCTACTCAGAACAAAATATAAATGTAATAAAAGCAAGTAATTAATTATATGTCATGACTACCAAATGTGATTAGGACTTTAATCATGTATTTGGTTACTCCTATTATTTTATTAGAAATGACAGCCCTTACTACTATTTTGACATTACTCTAATCTTTCTAGTGGGCCAAAATTTCATTCAAATATAGCTGATCTTAAGTTTGCTCAACCAACTAAACTTAAATTACGTAGATTACAACTTTATCGATTACATCTGATGTGACTCCTAGATTTGTTAGGTAACAACTCTTGCCAAAATATATCCAATATGTTATTCCTTACCCCTGCCTCTAAATTCATATGATCATGAGTTTGCTCATCTAAATCACACAAATTTAGTTAAATAGAACCCACTGTCATAAGATTAAATATTTCAGGTTAAAGCGGCCTTAAGTTTGCTTAACAAGCTTACAATAAATAGAACTTGGGATTATTCTTATAACAATGGAAGGTAACAATCATGTTCTCAATGAGTACTTAATATCTTAACAAGGGATTTAACTTTGTTCATCTCAACAAATATAAAATTGCATCTAAAATATCGCACATATAAAATAAACAATTTATCATGCATCCAATATATATGTATATATATATATATATATATCCAACATATAAATAAAGTATGCAACTTATGCACTCATAATCAAATTATATACATAAAACATCAAGTTTCGTTCATAATCTAAAATAATTTTTCCAACTCTTTGGAAAAATTAAATTAGATTAAATTTATTGATTCCTAAATATATTAAATTCCTATTCCAAATAAAATTTAGTTAATTTGAAAAGAATTTTCAAATTCAATTGGAAACTATTTCCAATTATCTTGACTCCTTTAAACAAAACTCAATTGAAAACAATTTCCAATTAATTATGATACTTACTTATTATAATTTACAAAAACTCCTTTTACAAAATTATATAACTAACATGTTCTAATCTGATTAGAAAAATATTTCTAATTTCATTAGAAATTATTTTCTTTAATTAGAAAACTATTTTCTAATATTAAAATGAAACTAGTTTAAAAAATAAATAAAATGCTTTTCAAATTTAATTAAGAAAGTCATTTATATTATTGATTTTAGAGATTAATTTCTTAATTAATTAGAAAATCTTTCTTTAATAAATCGTAAAAGTATTTTCAAAAAATATTAAGAAAGCTCATTTTTCTTAATTAATAAATGAAAACACTTTTCAAATTTTAATCAAGAAAAATATCTTCTCTAAAAAAACAAGAAACTTATTATTCATAGATAAAGAAACAATTTCTAAATAAATTGAATAATAATTTTCTAAATAAATGAAGTTATAGATTTAATTTATTTCAATCAAATTGAAATAAATAAATTTAATTAAGAAACATTTTTTTGTTACCTAGGAAAACAATTTTCTTAATTTTAAGGAGTCAAATTAATTAATTTCAATCTAATTGAAACTAATTAATTCTAATTTTAAAATTTTCTTTTTGAAAATTAATTAGAAATTAATAAAATTATTAATCTTAATCATATTAATAAAATAATTACTTTAGTTTTGAAATAAAGATCTCAACTTAATTAATATAATCTTATTATATTTATAATTTCTAACATAATATAATTATGAATGAAATCATTAAAACTTTTGTTTGATTCTAATTATTGATTTGATAGCTAATTAAATTTAATAATTCAACTTCTTAAAAAATTAAACTAAATTCTAATTGAGAAAAGACTTTTCAATTTTATTACGAATATAAACTAATTTAATCTCAATCAAACTAATTTAAGATAAATTAAGGCTTTAAAATATTAAAAAACCAAATAAAACAAAAAGAAGTTTGCCTAGCTCAAGTAATCAATAGAGAAGGCCACTCAAGTTTGTTTCTAAGACCCATTTCAAAAACAGTAGGCATGTCTCACATACGCTCATCTTATTTCCCTAGAGTTAGGGTTTTCCTTCTTCTTTTTTTGGTGCAGCCGCCCTCATTGTTCTTCACATAGCCAAGTCGTTGTGCCGTTGCTCCCCTTTTGCACCATCACTTGCTTTCACCAGTCGTTTGCTATTGTTTTATTGGCGACACCAATGGTTCTTCACTAGTTTCAACCATTACCGTCGCTGGTTGCACTGTTGAGAAATCAAATTGAGATAAGATCCTCGATACAACATAATAATTATGAAACTTTTCGCAAATTGGTTTGTCAAAAATGAAAATCAATTTAATTATATAAAATGATTGACACATAAATCAAAATAAAAGTGTGAATCTAAATTCGTACTTATTACGAAACTTGATCATGTTCTTGTCATACCCCTCGAATCATTTATGAAATCGATCCTTCCTAGCTGTTATAGCCACACAAATGTCTGACCTTTAACGGTATTCACATAATAGGTTGAGAGAACTCTGTAACACTTACAGAAAGGGTTAAGTAAAAAGTGCTAGTTCCTTAGCGCTTAAGCCTATTTATAATAAGTTTTGGATATTTTAATAATTTAATTGAAATTAAATTCTAATTTCAATTAAACTTTAATTATAATTACAAATTATTCTAATTAAATACTAATTATGTCCAAATAAGATCCAACATCTCATCTTGGTTCTTATTTATTAAATATCTCATATTTAATTATAAAGTTTTTCAAACTTTACAATAAAGTTCAACTTAATTAAAAATATCTTTACTCTCTTCAACCCATTCTTTATGTGAGATCCATTAGGTTTCAAATATGTTAGCAATGATTATAAATTATAATTCTAATTCATAATTAGAATTAGAATTAGAATTAGATAAATTAAAACTCCTTTTAATTTATCCTTAATTCTCCAATTAAACAATTTATAATTGCATATTAAGATTGACATCTAACAACGCATCATAATCACCTAAATATTTAGAAACATCAAAGTGGTTTTGACTAACCTTTCTGTGCATGATTTTTTCGTATAATTCAATCATTTCATCATAAAATGTTCCAATTAGACATAGAGCATGAAATTAATATCTACATTTATTTTTAATCCAATCATATTAGTTCTTTGCTATTAGCTATCGATTCAATTAATGATATTTGCAAACTATTTACAAAATGTTATTCTACATTGGCCAAGGATTTTTTCAAATCAATACTAATCAAAAACAAAGAAACATTCTCCCTAATTACTTTAGGGTGATGAATCATATCTTGATTACACAACTACCTTTATATAATTCATGTCACGTCTAATGACTAACAATTAACCGACCCATGATTAAATAGGTCATAAGTAGTATCTGTTGGATCGGGAAAAGAAAGCATGTCATATTTGGAGAATCGGTAGATTTCAAAACTTTTTAGAATTCTTGTTTGCAGTGGAAACAATATATCCAAATAATCATGCCAGATATACATGATGTGGTATGAGGATAATAATAAACATAAACAAGATAGTGATATTACCGACTCCTTCGCTATAACTTTAATTTCTCGCTGTGCTATCCTCTCCTTTTTCTTGTATCCAAAGCCTTTGCTTTTGAATCTTTTTCTTTGTCAATCTATCCTCTCCTTGTTGTTGTATCCTCAACCAGTTTGATTTACCTCTTATTTTTCCAGGACAACTTGGTTAACAAAATCCTTTGGTGGGAAAGGAGAAGAAATGTTTGAAGGAGATGGAAGATAGTCCATCCAATGCACATCTTTCTTCTTTAATCCAATGAATGCTAATAGGTTATATGCTAACATTAAAAG